>JBAMBS010001125.1:0-218943 GCA_037044455.1 Zygothrica quintamaculata | reverse complement strand
AGAAAATAAAAAGAAAAATCCAGGAAGCTCTAGGATTCCAGCCCAATCCCTTACACAATCCGATTTCAGTTTGCTCCACAACGAAGAACGCCCAGTCACGTTCACAGGCCAAAGGCGATTTGTGGCTGCAACAGCGAATTTCATATACCTGCCACAGAGTCAGAATCGGAATCAGAATCAGAAACTGTATCTGTATTGCCATTGGCAGTGCGTTTAAAAACTTACTTCCTTCCGGTTTGTTAGGCGACGAAACGTTGCAGAAATGCCTTGTGCCCAGCCAAGTTAACCCTACCCAAACTGAGCCTTGCAGTACTCAGAGCGGAGAGGGTAGAGTCAAGCTCAACCGAACCAAGTGAAAATGCAGTCATACAAATGCGATTTGCTGCTGGGTTGCAAGATGGCAGGTAAATGGTGGAAAGGGAAAACGCGGATTACGAAAAAGGTGTGTATTATATACACACACACATATATATAGAGTAACATACTCAAGCACACACATACACACTCACACACACACTCTCATATATTCGAGTACCAGCAGAGATTTAAAGCTTTTCCCACTGCCACAATTTCAAGTTGATGGCGCCACACATATAAACTTCACTTCACTCAAACTAGCTTACTCTTATGCTTACACATATTCTCACACACATACACACAGTCACGCATACATATATAAACGTTACACTCTATTTGGCAGCGTCGCCCAGGCACCACGCACGTTACCCAACTCAAAATGCCGTGGCGGAAATTATTGAACGCATTCATATGGTAAGAGGAGCAAGAGAAGAGCACAAGTGTAGAGAGAAAGAGAGAGAAAGGGAAAGAGAAAACAGAAATTGTATGCCATAGAGGCAGTATTTGTAGAAAGGGAGTAGCAGTTGAGAGACGCATTTACACACATTAAAAATGCAAAAAGTCAACGACTCGACGCAAGAAGGAAAAAGCCACTGAAGCTCAACATTGAGCATTATAATGCGGCGTATATATTCATATGATTACAATAAGAATCGAATAATGTGAGTTCGAACAATTCGCTTGGCATTCACTATATACTCTGTGGGTGTATTTGTGTGTATTCGTGTGTGTGTGTGTATAAGCATATACATATGTCACCAAGGAAGTCGGTGTTAAAAAAGGCGTGAGTCTTTTGTCAGCTGGCCAAAGCCGTAAAATTCTGCGATTTTACAGAAATCGATTAAAATCGATATTGAATTTTACAGCTATCTAAAAAGTATGACAAAAGAACCAATAGGATACGCTATAACAGTAAAATCATAGCATACTTTTCTGCTGATCCTTGGCAAAAGCTTTTTTAATACCACAACCAGTTTGCTGTATTATATATATTAACTAATCCAAAATATAGCAATTAACTGATCATAAGCACATAAAGATATGTATATTCCAAGATATATATATCCTGCAATATATATAGCACACTACAAGTAAGCCATTCTTATAGAAGTAGTTCATTATATTTATAGAAACAAAAAGCCTTTTACTTTAGTTAAATTTTTGGAATTCTATCCGATTGGCGTAAAACTACCGAGAGTTTTGTTGTAAAATCCTTTAAGTGCTAGTCAGCGGTTTGGAAAAGGCATTTCCTTTGCTTCTTTGCCTTCTAGTTTGTAGAAAATGGAAACAGCTTTTTAGTAAAGTTGTTGGGCAGCCACAGAAAAAATGTTTTGGTATAAATTTTGACAGCTTCGCTTTGACTCTGTTAACTTGGTTCAGTATTCATTGGCACTTGAAAGTCGTTAGTGAAACTTTTGTATAGTCAACCCTTAAAAAACATCCTTAACTCAGTTGCTGTTGTTACTGCTGCTTTTATATTGCTTCTACTCCTGCTACTACTACTCTTGCTGCTGCTGATGCTGCTGCTGCTGGTGCTGCTGCTTAAGGACAAACCCTTTTAACCATTTAAATTAAACACACTTTAAAATTGTCTGCCCAGGCAGAAGTCAAGTGAAATCATACTCGTAGCAATTGGCAAATGGACGACAAAATGTGTAAATGTTAAGTTCTTACATTTTTACCAAGTAACTGGAGCTGGAGTGGATCCTTGGACGGAGGTGCGTAGTCAAATACGTAGTACCATTTGGCATTGTGAATGGCGAACTGACTGATGGTGGTGGTTAAGAGAGAGAGAGAGAGAGAGAGAGAGTGAGAGAGAGTCAAAACATAATGGTGGGGGTGTAGGGCTGGAGAGTGGTTACCAAAAAAAAGGGCAAGAGATATATATTTTATACTCTATAAATGTATGTGTATATGTGTGTGTGTGTAGGTATAACGAGGGTTGCCCGAGCCGCAGCCGGAGCCCGAGGAAATTAAAGTGGTTTCGGCTTAGAGGGTTGTTTAGGCGAGGGACGAGTAAATTTCTTTAGCTTTTTGTATGAATGTCTGTATAACACGTTGTGTCTGTATGTATGTATATATATGTGTGTGTGTGTGTATAATATCTCGGAAATTACTTTGCACTGCTGGTGGGTGGTTATTGCTGTGGCAACTTTAACACCATACTGCTGTGCCTTGGCAACCCTGCACCCAAGTAATACTACCTTTCTCTACTGGTAGTGTCGGATCTGGTGGCTTTGAAGTTTTCTACATCGCAAGCAGCTTAACAATTTGCACCTGTATATGTTTATACAGATGTATATGTATGTGTGTATATATATATATATATGTAGGTGAAAGCTGCCAGTTGCCAGTTGCGAGTTGCGAGTTGCGAGTTTCCGTTTTACCGGCATTTGGCAAATTGACATTTTTCACCGGATTTCTTTTTCACTTTTGGCACAATACTTTTGCTTTGCACTGTCAAAAAGCAGCACTCATAAAGCAGCAGGATATCACCTGCAATACTCATATATCCTAGCTAAATCTTTGGGTCAACCTTACAACACTTTTCTCATAGTTTACTCTTCATCTGTAGCATCTTTGCCTTGAGTTAACATTTCTTATTCATTTTCTTTTCCTTTCTTTTTTGTTCCTGTTTCCATTTTTTTACGAGAACGTTTTGCTTAACTCTTAGGTTTTGTCTTACACAGCATACTCCTGCCTATTACACTTCATTCATTTCAATTTCTTTTCTTATACATTTCACTTCCCACTCTGTCTCGGTCTCCTTTCTTTTTTTTGTGTGGTGCTTGACGTGCTTTTTATGTTGGCGCCATTTTGGCTACCTAAAAAGTGTTGAATGAAAGCGTCTTGAGCCTATTATGGGCCCATGTATGTGTGCGTGTGTGTGCGCGTATGTGTGTGCCTGTGTGAGTGCGTATGTTGTATGTGTGTATGGCATAAGCCACGACAAGTGCGCTCTAGCGTTATCGTGCAATTTCCTTGCCTCTTTCAACTCTAACATTTTGCTCTACCACTTTTGTCCCTCTCTCTTTCCACTCTCTTGCTGTTTCTCACACTTTAACGTAGCATTTTTTCCTCTTTCTTTTCAGTTGCCTAAGTTGACATAGAACATTTCCTGACTTTCCTGACATTGCCTGAGATTTGGCACCCCAGCAACCAAACATACATATACACACTCAACCCACACACACACAAGCACACACTCATACACTCATATAGTCGTTTCTCAGCATTTGGCTTAGTTGATGTTAGTTAATTTACGCAAATTGAAACAGAAACAGAGTAAATCTTTTAAGTGATGAAGCAGAGCACAGAGAGAATTGACACTCCTTGCAACAAAAACGAAAACGTAAAACAAAATAAAGGAAAACTAAGGACATGAAAACTGTAAATAATGACACAAAAAAAGAATTGAAAGAAAGGAAAGCAACAAAGCAACACAACAAAAAGAAAGCTCATCCATCCTAATTAAAAAGAAAATCAAATACAACAAGCAAAATTAAACTAAATCTTTCTTTTTTTTGTTGTATATTTTTCTTTCCTTTTTTTTTGTAGTAAGCTTTGTTTATTATTCACTTTACTTGTTTCCCTTTCAAAAGGAATTTCCGTTTTGAAATTTGAATCAATTAACATTATTAATTGAAGTCCTTTTAACTTAAAATTCTCTAAATGACCAAGTTCTTGGAATAATTACACGATTGCAAATGGTATTCAAACAAGCCTTGGCATAAGCTTTGCCTACAAGTAAATTTAGTTAAGAAAAACATGGGCTCTATACGCTGCCTGGTAGTGGAACCTAGCACTCTCTAATTAATTGGGTCTGGACTTCAGCTAAGGTAAGGAAATCCTGCAAGAATCTAATCATAATCTCTTGAAATGGGTTGACAGCAAAACTGATCAACATTAAGCAATATGAAACAATACTGAATCGACTGAAATATATGAATTTGTTTATTGATTCAATTTATTGAATCAAATGTTCTTCATTAGGTGTAACTTGGGCAAATCTGAATAGATCCCAAGTTGTTATAGACAATATTCGAATGTATTACTTATACACTTTTTTATTGAAGGGTTGTTCTTAAAGACTTTATAAGTTATGTAATTCGATCTTGCTAAGTTTTGCATACTATATAGTATTCCCTTTTTTTATGTATTGTATATTCAGTTTTTGCTAAGCTCATAAAACCAACTAGGAAAAACAATTTTCACGCTGTCCAATACAAAACGAGAAAAAAGAAGAAAATGCTGCGAAAACTTTTAGATGACACCCTAAACAATTTATTCCACAATGCGTCCAAAAGTGTGTACACACTCTTACCAACACACATACACACTCATATATAGCACACATAGAGCAAAGACCATAATATGAGGCAAAAGAAAAATATGCACATGAAACTTTTCATATGCCATTTGCCAGCAGAAAAAAGAAAAATGAAAGAGAAACAGAGAAAGAAAAGAAAGGAAAAAGATGGCAGTAAGTGCGGAATAGAAGAAAATTTATATATATAAGCATTTTCTTTTATTTTATTATTTTATATATATATTATATATATATATTATATATATTTTTGCTGGTTGCATATTTTTGCGTATAATTTTACAACGTCATTCAAATTCAAACAACATCAATAAAAACTTCAAAGTCTTTGCTTTGGGCAAAGTTCCGTCTGGTCCTGCGACGTATGGCTACTTGTTTTCTTTGCTCCAAAAATACACTACAAAAGAGTTACACGAATTATTTATAAGATATGTCAAACAGCAAATAAAGATAGGAGTTAAGTTAAAGGAGAAAACTGATTTTTAATGCTTAGAAGTTGCTTATAAAATATTCAAATTTTTCATATGACTTGCCATAGAGTATTGGCTATTTGTCTCAAATGTTATTATATTCTACACTATAGTTTTGTATTCCTTTTGTCATTGATATAAAAGAACTTGACAGCAGCTCATATCCTAACCAAAATATGAAACAACTCTCCTTTAGCTACACGGCCAATGACATCAAGTGCAACACAACCAAAATGCATACAGAATGAATAACAAACAGTGACACTGACAAGCATCTAAAACAGTACACTTATATAACATATAGACACACGTATATATACTCATACATACACTATATGCAAATGGTGACAAATAAAAGTCGAAAATTTTATAAGAACTAAAGAATTTGCAGCAGCACAACTTGAGCATAACAAGAGGCAACTTCAAAGTAATGGTATCTATACAAAGTATATAGAAAACAATAAAAAATATATATTTATATTTGTATATGTGTGTATATGAACAACAAAGTATATATATATTATAGTGATCGCAGCTTTTGTCATCTAATGTACTTCTTAGGCAAGGCAACGCTGGAAAGTAGGCAACGATTTTGATGCAAAACAAGCACTTGGCACATAGCTGAGATCAGCACTAGACTATGTATTTAACATATATGTATATATTAAGTATATATATGTACTATAAATATGTACACTTTATTAGTCTACATTTTCTTTCTGGTTAGAGTATAGGAAAGCAGCTTGAGCATATTCTGTGGATATGGCACGCAACGGTCATATGGAGTAAGTGTACACATCGCGAGTTTTTAGATTAACTGCCAAATGGCAGAAATGAAAAGCAAAAAAGTATAAGAAAAGAGCAAAGAAAACAAGAAGTATAATAAGAAAAGGAATCAGAAAGAGAAACAACGATAAAATGACGTAAAAGACATGAACGGAAGTGGAATTCTGTTGTCGTTGCTGTTGCCGTTGTCGTTGTCGTTGTCGACGACGTTAAGAGAAAATGTGGCCAAAATGCGAAAAACAAGTAAACGGAATTTGACAAACAATTTCAATAAATTTTGCAAATAAATGAGTGAGACAGCATTAGGCCGCAAATGAAGCAAGTGTTATAAAAAGAGACATAGAGACAGAGTGAAAGAGAGTGAGAGGTTATGCCAAAGACAAAATGGCGGCCATCATGAAGTTCAAATCGAAATTAAGCGAAGAGCAGAACTCTTCTTCTTTTTTGGCAAAAACATAGACGGAAGCAGGCAAGCGGAAGGGATAACAAGTCGAAATGTTGCATTGACAATATTTGTTGTATGTTACGCTGTATATTTACACTCAAGCAGACACGCACACACACGACACACACACATATATATATAGAGCAAATGTTATTTCATTTATGTGTAAGTTAACAGAGAGCAGCAAAGAGCAAAAGGAGCAGAACTGAGCAAGTGGCTCGTCCTGTCATATCGTAGTTCATTGATTCGCCTGTCAGCTGTCAGCTGTACATAAGCCGCTTCCTGTAAAGCTTTGGTCCTTCACGCGTTCTTATAGTTGTTGTCCAATCTTCTACACTTCCTATGCCCTGGCACATCTGCTTGGCCCTCTTTGCAATGTCATGACATGTCAACATTTAACACTTGCTCCAACTCGCCTGCCAGCCTTTTTTTTTCTTCTGCCGCTTTTTTAGCCACGTTTCCTGCACGCCTCCCTCAACCAACCCATATGTATGCTGTTCCTTTTGCTGGCGACAAAAATTTGTCACTCGAGCAAAATGTTATCGAAAACATATTACATTTTCTGGAATTGATGTGTGAGAATTTAGCCTAAAATGTGGTCTGCGGCATCGCCTAAATTGGACTTGAACGCTTCATTGGTTTATGAATTACACATCATCCATATACTATATATAGATATAGATATAGATGAATAAGCAATAGATTAAAAAAGGAAAGGAATATATACAATATCTATGTAATATATCTATATCTGTATGTGTGAGAAAATGAATGAAATTTAGATCCAAAATAATTCATACTATCATAAACTTATGTTTATAATAAGAGCAGAAATTGCTCTTGGAGTTCTAATTCTACTGGTGTTTATTCAATTTCAAGCTGCTCTGCACATAATCATCTGCTATGCTTCAGGCATTAACACTGAGAGAAATTTTTGTATAGTATGATACGTTGCTATTATATTTGATATGAAAATCTGCTTCAACTCTAAACGAAATCTTTGTAGAAAAACTGCAGAACACTCTCTAATTTCAGTCTATTTTTTTGCAGTGTAGCACTGTTGTCAAACAAATATAGCTCACATTTTAGTTTTATATTTGATTTTATTCCGTTTCTTGTCACATACACACATGCATTTCACTTAGTCCTGTGCTAGAGGCAACACACAACATACAAATACAACTACAACATTGATATTGTTTTGATTTATTTTGATGACGTGTTTCCTGCAATCAGCAGAGATACTGTGAGTATAGCTTGAGGCCTTATGGCACTCCATTTGATTGCCAATAATAATCGCATATGATTCTATATATATGTTCTTTATTCTATATTCTATATTCCTTGTTATATCCTTGACAATCTTTGGTGCCCTCTAGTTTAAGCAGATATATAAATCTTAAGTTTAAGGTGGTTATACGAGTCATAAAGTGACGCAGATTTTACTTGGTTACAAATAATTATGAAACTCAAGAACTTAACTCACACACACACACACACACATACATTTATATACATATATAAAAGTTTATAACTGAAATGTAGATGATGATGATTATGGCCTATGTTGCTGTACAACATAAGACAGCGACAGTAAGATAGAGAGATAGAGAGAGAGAGAGAGAGAGGGGCATGCGAAAGAAAGTAGCAAAAGCAGAAAGAGTAAAAGAAAGGGAAAAATAATTTTCTTGTTCTTCTAAACCCACAGTAACAATAGCAACAAAAACAACAACAACAGGGGAACATCTATTTTTATGTGGCAATGTAATATTTTTTTTTTATGAGCGCCTAATAGTATGCAATATGTATTATGTACACACCACAAGCACATGCACACACACACATCATATAGAAAAACATACTCTTAGCTGCTGTTAGTGTCAAGGCGTAGTACGAGTGGGTTCTAGGCCCCGTTAGCAGGTCTGGGCCACATCCCCAGTGCTAAAATTAAACCAGACGAGGCTTTGGTCTAAGCAACGAGCAGCGAACTGTGACAAACACCGCAGCAACACGTGCAACTGTTGTTGTTGTTGGTACTGTTGTTGTTGTTACTGTTGCTGTTGCTGATGTTGATGAGCGCGAAAATCACAATTTTCCCTGCAGTACAATTTGCCAGGGCTTTGCTCAACTTATATTGCTATTGCTGTTGCTGCTACTACTGCTGCTGCTACTGCTGCTGCTGCTGTTGTTGTTGTTGCTATTGCAGTTTCGCGAAAATTTCCCACAATGACAATGTTGCTGACAGCCATAGGCACAGGCATTGGTATAAGGCATGGAAGCGGCATGCCATGGCACGACAGCAACAACGCCTTGCTCGGGCTGCGGTTTGTTAGCAACAACAGCAACGTCGCTGTTATCCTTTTATGCATTTTAATTTGCACACACACATACACACAGTGACATATAAACATACACACAATCACACACATAGAAAGAGAGCTACACATAGGCGCAGGCACGTGCGCTAAGTTCTAAGCCTGGTCCTCAGTCTGAGGCTGCACCCGTGGGTGTATTTCGCGACCGCATCATATACATATCTATGTATATGTGAGTGAGTATGTGTATGTATGTGTGTCTGTGTTCTTTGTGTATGACGATCATAAAAGCAGCACATTAGAAATTATATGACTGCCACACACACACACACACACACACACATATACATACACAGTGTTTGCGTGTTTATGTGTATGCTGGGGAATTCATTAGCACCGCTCAGAATGCGCTCCCTTTCCCCTTATGTAGGTCTGCCCCTCTCATGCCACTTGGCATACCCCCCGCGCCCATAGTTTAAATGTTGGCCCCGTGTCACGGGAGCAGTCACAGTCACAGTGGCAGTGGCAATCGCAATGGCAGGCACAAATTTTAAAGTGCCTTGACAAGCTTCCATTGAAGGAGGTCTATTTGAATGGGAGCACTCTAAACCTCAACCATCACTACACCGCTATACCGCTCCACCACTCCATACCCCCTCGCACACACCACACCATTAGACTGCCAGTCTATGTGCCCCCCCCTTGCGTATGCTTATCATAAATTCAGATGCGACATATATGTGCTTTATATTAACATTTTGAGTGCATTAACCTGACAGTCTGTGGGCCAACGAGACACATTTTGAAACCAGATTTAACATTTCAAATATAACGGTATACTATCTTTCCATCATGAATATATTAAAAACGTTAACTAACATTATATCAAACAACATACAAATGCTCAATTATAATTGTTAAATTTGCATTCAATTCATTGTTTGCATTCAAATTATTCAATTGAGCAAATTAAAGGCTTAATTGATAGAAACTTGTTTAACATTAATGCTCGAGAAGTTAACCAACTGCATTAACCGGCTTACTGCAAAAACAAATAAAAGCAAAATGATAAAAAAAAATAAACCCGTTAAAAAGTTGAAAATTTGATTTTCCCACCAGTTAAACCAATTTATCATTCGTCGCGTTTATTTCTCAAATTTATCATAGTATTCCCACTGATAGCCAAAAAAAAGGATACACACACAAAAGTTAAGCTTTTTTTTTATATATATGCTGCAGTTGTAGTCAGTGAACCAAAGTGAACGCTTGAATTGAAGCCAAACAAACATATTGGCCCAAAACGTGCATACAGTTTTGACCATTGTGTACAATGGCAAATGGTCAAAAAAAAAGAAGGCCAAATTGTCAGAACGTTAACAGGTTTTGTTTAATTTTATAGTTATACTTATATGCGAAAATAATCCTTTTAGGCTTATGAGTTAATGCATGTTTAACTGAATAATACTGAATAATACAAGTAACTCTTGATGCATCAATCATGCTTCAATCATAGCAAATTCAGCTGCAAATCGCATTAACATTTAGCAGTACATTTAAGTAAGCTTAACTAGTTTTGCTTTTGATTGATTGATTGATTGAAGCGTGTGCTTGATTGATTGATTGATTGATGGATGATGTATACTGTTTCATACAGCTACTTACCGTTGCTGCACAGACCGTTGCATTGCCTACAAATGACAGGCCGTCGTATTGCCGCCGTCGTCGTTGTTGTTGCTGTGTATATTGCTGGTTGTACGTTGTTGCTCTTGATGTTGCTCCTGCTGCTGTTTTGGCTATTGCAATGCTGTTATCGTCGTTGTTGCTGTTACTATTGTTGTTGTCGTCTATTGTATAGCTATCGGACAGCAATGTGCAACTATTGCTATTGCTGCTGCTGCTGCTGCTACTGCTGGTGCTGCTGCCAACGCCCAAGCCTACGCTCTGGCCTAATCCTAAACCATTTGCTTGTATGCGCCTCCGTCGTCTGCGATGGCGATGATGTGGATGATGTTGGCGCTGGCGTTGATTGTGACGACGGCAGCGTTGCTGTTGCGCTGCGGCGTCTATTTTAATGGCAGCAATGGTGCCGCTTTACAGCAGCACGCAACCTACTCACGAGTGTAATTGGTTGTTTAACTGCAACTGTTGCAAGCTGTTGTTGCAAGCTGTATTTGTGGCTATTGCAGCTCAGTTTGCTAATTTATTATTGCTTCCTTTTCAATGCTGTTGCTGCCACATACCGTCAGTTGTTGTTGCTGTTGTTGTTGTTGTTGTTATTGTTGGTAATTAACTATAGCTAAACTAATGCCTTATTAATGACAATTCCATGATCATTTTCTTTTAATTCCTTTCGTTTTCTATGACTAAATTCTAATTAATGTATTAGTATCTAGTTAGTTATTATGCTTCTTCTTCTTGATGTTTCTTGTTGCTGGCAGCACTGTGTTGTTGTTCTTCTTCTTGTTGTTTTTATTAGTAAACTTAAACAATTCCTTTTTGCAGTCTTCAACGTTGGCATGGCTGCAAAACACATTCAAAATAATCGACAATGTTAATAAAAAGTGCAAACAATTTTCGCTCAACTCAACTTAAAACAAAAAAAAGAAAATGTTTTCCATAAAAAGAAAAAACTATGCTACAATATTATTTTTTCTTCTTCCTGCACAACACTTTCAGCCAAAATTAAATTAACTGATAATCCTGGCCAAAACCTAGACTATGTCTCTACCAACTTTTGGCAACATTTCTATCTACTTTTTTTTTGGCTAAGCTCACAATCGCCGCCCTGTGACACCTCTGCTATAGCCAAATCTGGCGACAATATATATATATACATATATACACATGCATATATACATATATACACATGCATACATATACATATATGTAAATGCATATATATATATATATATAGATATAAGGTTATAGCTTCTATTTGAACGCATTGCTAATGGTAAAATTTATATGGCAAAAATCATTCGCATGCGGAAGCAAATTTTCTGTAAATTATAGATTTTTTTTCTACTGCTGCTGCTGCTGTTGGTGCTGCTGCTGGTGCTATGTCTAATGGTTGAGCAACTGTTGTTGCTGCTGCGTCTAGTGCTGCTTGCAATTTATCGCATTTGAGTTTTGGCTGACAATGATAATTCATGTAAGTGTGTGTGTGTGTGTTGGTACTGTGACCTGAGTTGGTCTATGCCACGCCCCAATTGACAAATTGCCAAAGGAAAATTTTAGTTAAAAAAAAATATATAAAAAAAAATATGCGCAGATTTTTTCTGTCTTTTTTTTACTATTGAAAAACTGATAAAGTCAGGAAATTGTGAGCGGAAATGTCATAGAATTTCAAATATTAAATAAATATTAAAAGAATAATAATAATAAAAAGTTTTTATCAATATGTTATACAGGACATCTAAATAAATATAAATATCTCTATTATATAAACAAGTAGATATTTTTTTTAACTATATAAAATAACTTTATATTTTTGGGTTAGTTTAACTAAATTATACACTTTAGGAGCTAGTTTAATTTAAGTTTATACTATATATACTACCTATCCTTATCATACTTTCTTCTTTAGATTATGCTCATATTTTTATAGTTATCAACGATCCCAAAATTTGCTTTGTCTTAAAAAGAATTAGTTTTATATGAAAGTTATCAAAAGCATCAACCAAATGTATGGTCGACATACTTTATACATTTCTGATGAAAGAAAATATATATAATATTACATTAATACACATACAATGACAATTTTCAGTGCTGCAATTTAAAAACAAAAACCAAAGAGAACAAATGGTACCATAATGGTGCTATAATAACTCTCATTACAGAATAACAGCAAAAGAATTGGAACCTTTGTTTTGTTTTTACCATTTTTCCCATTTTTGTAAATATTATTATTTATTTTTTCTGTTTTTTTTTTGTACTGGCATTCACAGTATATTATAAAAGTATGCGAACAGTGCTGGTAAAATGCACAGCGAAGCAGAAAATGTTGGGGGCCAGTTAAATATGAGAACAAAAATTTGAAATGCTAAAATAAAACGAAGCCAAATGCAAATGACACAGCCAGAAAATGGGCATGGAAAATGGCAATGGAAATGGAAATGAAAATGGGAATGGGAAAGGGAGTTGACTGAAAATATTTGAAAATAACAAGAAATACAAAGTACAGCCAGGCATACTCGACTAAAATATGCTTTAACTTCTCTTTAAGCAACATTTTTATGCTACAAGTATATTATATTAGAATGTATTAAATATACTCTTTCTTCTAGGTATTTTAAAGGGTATACAATAAGCAGCAAGAGCAACTCCTAATGAGTTCGCTGACATTAATATATATATATATATATATATAGAAAAATACAAAAAAGAAATGAATAAAAATAATTATGAATTAAAATCCAAGTTGTTTAGTATTTTTTTTCTATTTTCTTTTTTTTTTGTTTGTAGTTAGTATATTGTATTCGTAATGTGCAGAGCCATAACTCATAATTGAAATGCATGTAGGAAGTAAGAAGGATACTGCAGTGCCAGTTGCGAGTTGCGAGTTACTTTCTGCTGGTTGCTGCTTGCCAACGAACCCAAGCGAGATCTATGCCGGCTTTAGCTTTCCACACTATTGTCTACTGTAATGCGACGTCATCGTCAGACGTCGTTGTCCTGGTCGTCGTCCTCGCTAGTCCCGGTTGTGACTGTGCCGGGTATCGTACTGGTCGTCGTCCCGGACTGGCGCCCGTTGTCTGTCTGCATTTTCATTTGTGGCGCATATAAAAAAAAAAGAACAAAAAAAAGGCAAAAGCAGCAGCCCAACTAAAGGCAAAAGAGCTGCTGCCAGCAAATGTCCATCAACAACTACAACAAATGCCAGTTTTTATGTATATTTGTAGATGTACTTATGTGTGTATGTAAGGGTTTGTATTTGTGTGTGTGTGTGTGTGTGAATATCCTTGTATGAAGCATAAGAGAAAAGCAACAAACAGACAGACGGATAGATAGAGACGAGTGCTGGCTATGGCGGGTCCTTCTCAATTGTTCGACTGTTGTGCAACGAACTGCGTTTTTCTTTTTTTAGGCAACAACGTCTCGTCTGCGGGTCAGCTAAGTGCAACGGCAACGGCAACGGCAACGACTGCAACAAAATGATACAACAGTCCACACTTCATAGTGCATAGTCCAGGAATCATTTGGTGCAGAGACACTCTCACTCTCTCCCCCTCACTATCTCTTACACACACATATTCGCAGTGAGTGTATGTATATCTGTTAAAAGTTTCATTCAGAATGCAATGAGTTTTGTTCTTAAAGGCCCCAGCACGTGGCATGCCGCATCTGTGTCTAGCTTGCACCACAGACAGTGCATATATCTCTGAACTAATGAGTTGGCTTAAATATTTAGTCGGAAATAAGCAACAGCCAAGCAATAGAACCACGACCCTCAACGACTCAAATACTCGACTCCGGATGACTGCAAATTGTATTGAGCTTGAGTTCAGTTCACATTCAGCTGCGCTCACAAGTATGCTATATAAATTTTTATGCGAAGTGAGACAAACATCGCCAGCAACAGCAGCAGCAGCAGCAGCAGCTGTTTCATGGCAAACAGGGTAAGGATACAGTAGAGAAAACAAGAAATGGCAACTGCAATCGAAGCGCATTGTTTGACAGATTTTACAGTTATAAATAACGGTGCACAGTCACTTGACTTTCGTTTATATTTCCCGACAGGGGTGCTACAGGCCACAATTCTTTCGCTGATTGCACATTGTGACAAACAACAACAACAAAAATATACAAATAAATATAAAAATATAAATATACAGGCTAAAAGCTAGATTGCAGCTTATCGTTTAAGAGAAAACCACCAGCAATAAAGCGTTTTATTTATATATAAATAAAGATTCTTTCTTGGTTTAAGCAAATCCATTTAAATTGATTACAATTTATAATCATAGCTATGCATATTTATATGGACATAATATATATACTTTCAAGTATATTAAACTAACAAGGATATTTGCTGCTTTATATAGAAAATCAACATTCAGTTTGTTAATAAGATAAGAAGTAAGTAATATTTAGTTAGAAGCAGAAAGTTTCGTCTATCAAATATTATTTTATCGAAGCATTTAAGTAATTAAATTAAGGTATAAAAGTAAACTTCTTCCATAGTAAATTGCATAAATATTTAAGAAAGGATAACAAAGAGGAATTAACTATCGAAACTGTTTACTTCAAGTTGTTTGTACTACTTGCTCGCAGCAATATTAGCAATAGCAGCACCAACAGCAGCAGCAGCAGCAGCGTCAACAACAATAACAACAAGAACATTGTATAAAAAACTTTTGTGGACACAATATACAAAAACGAAAACAAAAACAAAAATGGAAACAAAAACAAAAACAAGAAATAAATAAAAAAAAAATATAATAAAAGTTGCAAGTTGTTTAATTTTTGTTTGTGCTGCACAAACTACTCACTTAAACAGTGTGCCACATAAAGTGGCACACAACGACAATTGCATGGCAAGTAAATGCGTAGCATAATACATCAGTATCAAATTATTTTCAGAGCAGACAATGTCTGACAGGATGCTGTGGGCGTGGCACTAGCCAGCCAATATAAATAAACACTCGATATTCAATTTAGCTACGATTCATCAGCATATTGATAGAATGGCATGGAATGGAAGAAGCTAAGGCACAGAGGTAAGAATATGACAACAGCAAGCCAGAGAGTGGGCAAAGTGAACGGAAAGTGGAAAGTGGAAGAGGGAAGACCAGAGGCAACATTGAGGTGCTGGTTGAAGTTGAACTGACAACAAAAGGCGCTCAGACGAAGACCAAAAATCAACTTCAAAAAAGGCAAATATTTGTACAACACAAAAAATAAAATAAAAAAAAATGAAAGAGAAAACGACAAAGACGACGAAGTGAATGTTGGCGTCATCAACAGACAGCGTTATGTGCCTTTGTATGTATATTTCTGTATGTGTATGTCTGTGTGTGTGTGTGTGCGTAAGGACAATGGCAAAAACAAAGGAATCGTGTATACAAAAACAAGACAGAACTGGCAAGACTAAACAAGTGGGAATTTTACGTTTTGAAACAAAAACAAATATATAAAGAAACTGAGTATTTAGAAAGCTAACTGACTGACTGACTGACTGACTGACTGACGGACTAACTGACTGAGTGACAGACAAAACTGACAACCAGTAGGAGTAGTAGAAGTAGCAGACATGGCGTATGAGTAATGCGTATAGTAATAACAATTGGTACTAAAACAGTTACTGTAACTGTAGTAGTTATGCAACAAACTAAATCGTATTAATTAGAGCAAACGAGAGTATCGTTTGAGGCAAATAATAAAATGGGGAAAATCAGAAAATCAGAAAATCAGAAAATCAACACAAAAGGCAAACCAAGCGAAATATATTACTAATGGAGTTTATACGCTTAAATCTTAACTAAATAATATAATTAGGAAAATCAATAGTAAATTTATACATATACAATATATAAGCTCTATAAAATTAATATCATATTATATAATTATATGATATAATAATGTGTCTTCTCATATAAATCTAGCAGTTGCTTAATATATATAAACTAACCTAAGTGTAGTTAAATTTTATAGTAAATTCATGTATATATAACTTATGATTTGACTACTGATAAACTTAAAAGTGTAGGCATCCTTTATAAGCCTATATTTTATACTGCCGTAAATCCTTGTTACTTTGCATAAAATTCTGTATACTGATTAAACATGATATGCAAAACCCGTGTAAACCCTGTTTCAGTGAAAGCTTTTACTGGCACACTTATTTGCGAGCATTTTGCTTTGTGTCTGGGACGCAACAGTTAAGCAGCATCATGCAACAAACCCATATACAAATACATATATATATATATATATATATATATACATACATATACAAGCATAGATACACAGACATATACCTAGACGTAGACATGTGTTATTATAAGCAGGTTGTATTATTATTATTATTTTTTTCTACTGTTTTGTTTCGTTATTTCTTTTTTTTTTTGCCACACTTACATTGCTGACATCAATTTGCGCAGAAAAAGTCAGGCAGAGCAACAACAACAATAGGCGCAGGACTTAAATAACGGTAACAACAGCCCGACAGTCGGTAGAGACGTACACAGTGCGATATATATATATATATATATATATATATATATATAAAGAGAGAGACTTAAACGGAGACAGACGGACGGACCCGGCAGACCAGCGACCAGCGACCAGTGAGCGACCTACGGGACCGGAAACGAAATGAAATTCGAGACCCGCTGACAAGCGGCCAACACACAAAAGAAGTTGAAGAAGAAGAAGAAGAAGAAGATGAGAAGTAGAAGTATAACAAAAAAATAGAATAAGAACCGAATACGAGAAATAAACACACGGCGTTGTCAGAGGCGATGGCTGTGACAGAGACAGAGACAGAGAGAAAGACAGCGACAGACGTGACGGCGACAGCGACAGCGACAGAGATTTTAACGTTAACTTTAACGTTGAGCGTTGAGCGTTAAAAGTTGAAGTTAAAGGCGATTACGAAAACGAGAATTGAATAATTTTTGACGTTTTTAGTTTACTGAGATTGCTACGGCTGCCGCATTGAATTGCAGCGTTTGGCAGCGATTTGTTTTGGCCAAAGGCAATAAATTTTTAATTAAACACAAACTCACACACGAGCGCGCACATGTTGTTGCTATATGTTGAATACACTGTAGATGTTTTTGTTTTTGTTTTTGTATTTGTTTCGGTTGTTGTTGGTGGAATAGTAGGTGGAGTTGATATTGATGTTGTTTCTCTTGCTGTTGCTGTTGCTGTTGCTGTGGCTGTTGCTGTTGCTGTTGCTGTTGCTGTTCTTGTTGATGTTTCAGCAACAGTACACGCCCTGCTTCAAATGCGCTGCAATGCGATGAACAATTGTAAGTCTCTGATTGTGGTATATACGTTTCTAATTGTGCCTGAGACTGTGACAATGACAGCGGCTGTGACTGTGATTGTGATTGTGATTGTAACTGCGGCTGTGGCTGTGGCTGTGACTGTAACTGTAACTGTTGTTGTGGCTGTGACTGTGTCACACTTTCGATATAGCTGCTCCGCAGCAGCAGTCGCAGCAGCGGCAACGTATAACAATCAAATATTTGTTTGCTCATTTGCGTGGCAATTGAAAGAACATGCTCGTCGCTGTTGCTCTTGCTGTTCCCTTTGCCATTTGCTTTACGTTTGCCATTTTGAACACAATGGAATATAATAATATTAGTAATAATAATTATATAATATTAAGTATTTTTGCAGTTTTTATTAATTTTATTTTATTATAAATTTCCTTCTTTTTTTTTGGTTTTTTTTTTGTTTGTTTTATTTTGTATATTCTTTTGCTACTTTTCTCATGCTATTCTTTATTACGGTTACACGCGACGCTACACGGCTCGCTCGATGCGTACGTTTTCTTCAACCCGCGGGCTCTGAGGCAACTACCGTTGGCCGCCGCTGCATGGCAGAATTTTCGCAGCTGCTGCTAACTGATGCCGTTGCCGATGCCGATGCCGATGCTGATGCCGATGCCGATGCTGCTTATGCCGATGCTAACGATGCCGATGCTAATGCCGACTCTGCTGCCTTCTGCCTGCTGCCTGCTGTTACTGCTCTTAGTGAGTTAAGTCGCAATGTTGCTGCTGCGGCTACTGACGACGCCGCTAGTTGTGACGTTGTTACCGTCGCTGTCGCTAGCTCTGCTAACAGATGCTGTGCGCAGACTATGCGCTACAAAGCTACAAAGCTTAATTTACGCTCTTGCCATTTCACTCTCTCTCTCTCTCTCTCTCTGCCGCTTGCTCTCTGCATGATTTGCACTCTCTTTATGTTTTGGGCTGAGCCCCTAATAACCAAGTGCTATGCTATGCATTGCTTTTCGGTACTTTTTCTATCTTATCTTATATCTCATCGCTTAAGTTTGAGTCTGAAAACTTTTAGTTCTCTCTTAAATTGATGCTCGTAACTCTACAAAGGGCGTTTTACTTTTGCTCGACACGTTTTAGTACTCATTCGCTGCTCTCTTACAATTTTGACTTTGCTATCAGTATTATTTGATTTTTCATTTGTGTGTGTATGTGTTTGTGAGTGTGTAAGTGTGTTTAATGTTGCTGCTACCGCTACTGCCGCTGCCCTACTCCTGCTGCCCAAAAATTGTTCTGGCTTTGACGACAATTCCAGGCGCCCGCACAAAAAGTGCCTAGCTAATAATTTACATACAGGGCGTGGATTTTCGCTACCTCTGCCGCAGTTTCAGTCTCTCTGTTGCCTCCATCCTCTGTCCAATTCTTTTTCCACTTTGTTTCTCTTTATCCAACGCTCTATACATACATATATATATTTGTATAATGTGTGTGTGTGTGTAAATGCATGTATGTATGTGTATGAATTCCCGGCTGAGATAAAAGGGCCGGCCAGCGACAATGAATGCGTGATCCGCAGCAAAACCCAAAAAAAAAAAAAATTAGGGAATCTCCTTTGCTTTGGCTCTTGTTGCTGTTATTTTGATTGAATGGCTAGCGGGGTATTTGGAGGGGTTGAAAACGGTTGCAATGGGGGCAGCTGTTGGCTACAATTGTTTGTTTATTTCTAAACATTGTTGTCCTTATTTTCGGCCATGCCTTTTGTTGTATTTTCTGGCCGCATGTTCATCTTGCGGTGTGTGGCATAAACTGAGCTCGCAGCAGCACCATCAACAGCAGCAGCAGCAACAGCAGCAGCAGCGAATGTTCTTTCATTATGCGTATGAATGAATTTTATTTGTAACTTAGCAATGTGTGTGTGTGTGTTTCTTTCTGAGTCTGTGTGTGTGCATATGTGTTTTGTATGTTGATGCGTGCTTGGGTATTTATGTGTGCGTGTATTGCATGTGTGTGCGTGTGTGTGCAAATGAATTTGATGTAAATTGCAATTTCATGCGTATTTTCTTACCGTGCACACCCTGTAACCGTAAGCCTATCTTTCACACTATGGCACTCTTGTTCTTATACTGTTTATCCTTCCACCATGTTGTCTCATGCCGAGGACGTTGCAGCCACGTCGCTGTCGTCGCCGTCGCCGTCGTCGTCGTCGTGTCCTGCTGTGCGTGTAATTGATAATGATCTCGATTGTGGCTGTTGTTACTTTTTTTTTGTTCTTGCTTTGCTGTTTTTGTTTTCATTCTCTTTGTTTTGCTTCGATTTTTGCGTATGTATGTTTATGCCAATGTGTGTGCGTGTGTGTGTGTTGCTTTGGGGTTATGACAAAATTCGTAGCATACTTTACAGCGTGTTCATTGGATTTGTTTTTGGTGCTTCTTTCGTTTCCTTTTTTCTTGAAATTCAAAGAGCGTAACTAAAGGTAAATTTGCTTGGCATTTATCTATATAAATATATCAGTTATCTTTTTATGTGTATGTGTATGTGCCTGCGTGTGTGTGAGTGTGAGTGTGAGTGTGGGTGTATGTAACTGTTGTTCGTGACAATATTTACAATTGGATACATGTCCTTAGTTAACTTTATTTTATTTGTGCAATATTCACAGGATATGCGACTTTATCCCGCTGAATGAATAAATTTTGGTTTCTTGCTAAATTATTTTCCATAAGTCCTTGTACAGAAAAAAAGGGTTCTTACAGTTGAGCTGTGATTATGGGTAAAAATAAAAACAAAAAGATTCGCGTGTCCTGAAAGCCAATGTAATAAATTACACAAAATACTCGAAACAACAAAAAAAAAAATGGGAAACATATAGAGAATGAGGGAAAGAGAATGAAAAACAAGAAACAAGAAACAAAAGACTGACTAAAATCAATTTTACAGAGCTCACAGCAAATACATTTTTATTTTTTGTGTAAAACCAATTGAAAGCTCTATGCAAAGGATCAAAATGAAAGCAATGTTAATTAAACAAAGTGAAACAGAAAAGAAATGAAAATAAGTATAATAAATTGAAATTTACTTCACAATATTATCAACAGGTTCTTGTTCGCATTATAGTAAATCAATTGTTGAGAGCAAAAACACAAAAAGGATAACTAGAAGCCAGATCTATCTGCAGACAAAGCAACTAAATGATAGAAGCTGCTTATACAAGGAATATATTATCAATTAAATGATGTGTGGAAGAGAAGAATAGTTAATATATGGTATAGAATATACTTTTTAAACATTTACAGCATATTGTTACCCATAGTTCCTTGCTAGCAAAAGGATAATTGTTGTAGCTAATCGATAAGTAAAGTCTCCAAGGAAATAGTTTATGCTGTGTGTCCTGTTGTTGGTATTTTACTGATTTTTAATTTACCTTTGCAATTTCATGTCGAAAACTTGTGTGGCTTTAATTAAAGTCCTGGCCAGGACAGTACGAATGCAAAAATTACACAAAACACAAATGAAACTTTAGACATAGCCAACGACCAACGAGCAACGACCAACGACATTGCAATGGCCACAAAGTACAATTAGAAAACGCAACAATCTGGCTTAAAACGAAACTAAAGTCTCTGAATTGGCCATACCACAGGGCTCAAAGGTGTCCAAACAACGTTCTGTGTATGTGTAAGTATGTATGTGTGTGTGCGGATGCAAGTGCTGGCAAACGCCAAATGGCAGACATCATGGTCAATGAATTGCTTCTCATTTGGTGCTTAAAAATTATGGCCACATGTGGGTAGCTGCTGTACTCTTTGGCCGCATCTCAGCCATATACAACAGGGCCAGCTTATGTTGACCGAATTTCGTATTGTTGGCCAAGTTGCAAGTTTATTGCGCGCAATGGACGACACAAGTTGCAGGGTTGGCGCAACCAGGAGCAGCAGCAACAACAGCAGCAGCTACAGCATCAGCAGGCAGCATTTATTTCTTCTTTTTTTCTTACATTGACAGACTCTCAATGTATCTGTGTATGTGTGAGTGTATGTCAGTATTGCTTTGTATGCGTGTGTGTGTTGTTGGTGTAGGTGTAAGGTATGTGTATATGGATGTCTGGGTAATTTGTAAGCAAGTCGCGTTGTCGTTCACTGCGACGACGCATCAACAGTGCCGACATACACACTTATTCACTGGCACACATACATACATACATACATACAATATAACACCTTGCCTTGGGTGTAAATAAGTAACGGGCACATTGGTCATGCAATGGGGGCGTATGAGCAATATTCAAGATCTGAACACAACGAACAACGAGGCATATTTCATTGTTCACTTTAAATGTTAAACAGCCTCGACCATTGTTTCACGTTGTTGTTGTTGTTGTTGTTGTTGTTGTAAGTGCTGTTGTTGCTGCTGTTGTTATTGCAAAGAATGCCTGGCAGCTTGCGTCGTGCAAATGTTTTAATGCTTTGTCGCCGTAACTGCAACAGCAGCACCAACAGCCGCAGCCACAATACAGAGTTGACATAAATATTTCAAGCTAAAATCTATTACATATAGGAAAATAGCTAAAAATATATCTAGATGTATAGTCAGATCGGTTGTGAGTATAACTAACTGTATAATAAGATATATATGCCCAAGTTTTAGATATAAAACAAGCAGCAGCCATCGCATTTAGACTGCTTCAGCTCAGCACTTTGCACTCAAAGTTTTCTGTGCCGATCAGAATTCTTTTCTTAATTATGTTAGCTATTATTATTTAATTACATTAATTAATTATATTATTATATGAAATTGTGTAAAAAATATTATTGTTTATTTTGTTTATAAATTGTTACTTTTGATCTTTTGTATTTGGCTTTTATTTGAAGTGATTAGTTGACATCACTCTTGGGGCATCACCTGGTGGCCATCGTTGGCCAACCGAAATTCTATGCCAATGGCTTTCACTTCTTTTTGTGTAATTCTTGTGTTGTTGCTGCTGTTGTTGTTATTTGTTGTTGTTGTTGTTGTTGTTGAATGTAGTATTTGGTACCGTGCTTGAAATGCTGCACATGCCTGGGCGACCGCATGCCTGGGCTTAGAGGCCCGCCACAAACATTTTGGGGCCTGCTTATGTGCACGGTGAGCTCGCGCTTTTGGTAAAATTTATGGGCAGTAAGCAGGATACTTGGCTGCTATTGCTTCGAGTTGTGTATCTAGAGCCTTGGAACAATGAAATATTTTTTGCATTAAGCAAAAATTTGTTGAAAATATTTGCAGCACAGCCAACTCTGCTTCAGCCTTAGCCTCAGCCTCAGCTTGAGCTCCTCTTGACCAGCTCCCCTTTAGCTTTGGGCGGGCGGGCAATTAAGCCAGCGCGGCTAAAAGGTGGATAGGTGCGCACGCAGTGCACAAAGGCATAAGGGGATGGGGCGGCAATGGAGCAGCAACCATTGCGCATTAAGCGCTTCATTAAATATTTAAGTTTGACCTGATGCCGCTGTTGCTTGCCTTGGACCACCAGTACCACGTTGCGTATGAGTTTTATATTCTCTCTCCTTCTTTCAGTCTTTCTCTATGTGTGTGCGCTGCATTGTGAAAATAATTTTTTGAGTCTTGCTCGTGGCCGTGTTGCTTGTTCTTCTTGTTGTTATTGTTGATTCTTGTTGTTGTTGTTGTTGTAACAGTTGTTGTTCTAGTTGTTGTTCAAATTGTTGTTGTTTTTGTTGCTTTTGTTGTTGCTCTTGTTGCTGTTGTTTTTGCTGTTGCATGTGAAATAATGTTAAGTGTAGCCGCGAGCATGAAACTGACATGCTTTTCACTTGCTTTTCAGTTTGCTTTTCAGTTTTTTTCGCCACAATTTTCCTTTGCTTTTTACTTTATTCATTCTACTCTACACTTTTGCTCCTCAACGAACCACTCGCGTGATGCTCAACGCTTTTTTGTTACTTATTTTTTTGTGATGCTGACAAAAGGGTTGAAATGGTAGCTGCCTGTAGTCCTACAGCAGAAACAAGGCTTTTGCGATCTATTCTAAAAGATACAAAAATTCTTTACTTAATTCGAATAACTAAAAATAATTTAAAATCCAAATAAAATAAAGTACACAGAAGTACAAGATACTGATCAAGATTTATATGAAGAACAAAAGCAGCAACAGCAACTATTTTGTATTGTTGCTTCTGTTAACAGTGGATGCAAGCTTAGTTATTAACATAACAGTTCGGATGTTAATTAACAGCATAATAAACTCATACTTCGACCAAGACTATGCTAAGCTTCAATGTATTCAAAATATGCAAAGGAAAGAAAAAAGAGAACGAGAGAGCATGTCACCTCGACCAATTGTTGTTGTTCAACTAGTAAGATGGCTGCTGGAGCTCAAGAGCAGAAAGACTTAAGAGGAACAGCACTCAGTCGTCGACTGATCATCTGGTAATAAGCACAATATAATAAATAAATAGGAAATGAGCAGAGTATATAAATTGGTAGACCAGAAGATTGTCACAAAGAACTTTATTAATTAATATTGAAATTGATTTAAGTATTTCAAGTACTGTAATAAGTTTTGGTTCTGTAGCTCTATATATTGCCATATATGTTTGTATATTATATGGCTTCACTGCAGTTTAATTAAAAATACATATGTTTTGGGGTCGCCCATAGCGACGATGTGAATAAGCAACTCAGCAATTGCTTATTGAATTTAATTTAATTAATTAGCTTTACATATATATATATATATATATATATGTATACATATACCATACGCATACGTAACACTTGAAATATACTAACAATTTGCTGCAGACTTGAACACAGCAAATTAATAAGATGCATTAATAACTTAAGGTGATAAATGACTGAAAATAACCCTTACTTTGAAATACATAGTAGCGTACGCAGTAAAGGAGTTTCTACTTCATCAATTCCTGTACAATAATTAGGTTTCATTAGGGATTGTGGAAAATAAATATATTACACTCGAAAATAAAATTTCAATGCTTTATTCTAAAAGATTTATAAAGAACGACATTAGGTTTAATATTTTTTACTTATATAATATAAATAAATGCAATTACATCACACTTAAAATTAGAATAAAAATAAATAAAATTCTAAATTAATATACAGTATATAGTTGCTATATGCAAAACCTATAATGCAGAAATTTTATTTTGAATATATTCGATATTTCCTCTCAAGCAATCATGAGATATATGCAAATACATTGCATTTGTATACAGTATAACTACAGGGTGGCCCATCTAGCTGTTGCTTTTTGAACTATCGATAATTTTGACTTTTACATTTCGAATGTCATTGTCAATGTGTCAGATATTTAGTAGAAGGTTTGTGGTTTACGAAATGGTTAAAAATAATTTTGAAAAATATATACTCGTTGTTTTTAATAGCGATTTCAAAACGCAAATCTTTTGTGGACCACCCTATATAAGCAAAACATAGATTATCTACGGTAGATAACAGCAAGAGTTGGGAATGAGCAAGAGACATCAACGTCGTAGTATGACATTTACAACAGGCTTCGTTTGTATAACTGTTCGCCCAGCACAGTGAAGAAACTGTTCTACATCTCAGCGAAGATTTACGTTAGATTTGGGAATGAGCGAGATAGCAGCGCACTAATAGAGAGAGCGTCGCATAAGTATGAAGCAAAGCAGCTTTTGCTTAAACTGTTGCTGTTCAATGGCTGCTATGCAAGTGAGAGAGGTACCTGTGGCTGCTGTTGAGATCGTAGCACATTTATGTATACAATAATGTGAAAAGAGTATTCTACTTGCATAAAAGTATAGCAACTGCTAGCAAAACAGTTTGAAAACCTTTGGAAGTGCTTAATATAAAATTAAAAAATATATATTTTTATAGTTATATCAATAAATAATAAAGTATTTACTGAAATGAAACTGAATGTTATATTTGTAACATTTTACATATATTTCAACTAAAAAATTGCAATAAAATTTTGCATAGAAGCAGCAGAAGAAAAGGGGAAAAAAGACAAATGGATTATTTATGTGGTACGTGTCTGTGATGCGATATAAAATATCTGAGTAGATTTATGACCTACTCTAAGCATTGGGATAATCATTAATGATTAAGTGAATCGTTTCCTATACGAATTCCGGTTATATGCGTATTTTTATACCCAGCTTTTATCTTTAGTATTTCAGGGACCCTTATACGATTAACTTGTAGAATAAGAAACAGAAAAGTTATCACTGCTTCTTAACATTTTTTTTCTTCTTTTTCTCTTTTTTTTTTTGTTCGCAATTTGCATATTAAAATGCTCTGGCCACGGATACGTTATGTCTGATTGCCACTGCCGCAGTGGCTGTCAGGTTGTCTACATTTTACTTTGTCAACGTCGCCTCTATCCACAGCTAGCTAGCTAGCTGCTCGTCCTGTCCTAAAGGAGAGAAACACTAACCGTAACCACTGTAAAATTAAAAACAAAATGACTAGAAAAACATTCTCATATTTTAAGTTCCTTCGTTGAGTTCTGTGTGTGTGTCGACTTGGCATTGGGTTGCCAACATCTCTCAGCCCTATGCCATGTGACATGTCTCATATTTTGCCAGCAAGGAGGCGGGCAGGATAACGCTTGGATTTCGACGCCAAGCTGAACACTTAACCAGTTTCAGGTTGCCGCCTACATTTGCTCATTTGCCGCACTGACTTTTTGGGTCACATCCTTTGGGAGCAATGCGTCAAAATCAGTGTCAACGCGCAGCGTACCTTACCCCTTAAACCCCTCAACAATCACACGACACGACACCACTCCCAACCACCGACACATTGTGCACCAGCTCATTCTGCACTGCAGCTTAACACTCTTACTCTTCGCCTACGCTTTGACAGCTGTCTCTCTTCTCCACTCTTCTTCCCTGCTCAAACCCATTCCTAATATTCTTTTTCTCGATTTTATGTGCGTGTTAAAAAATTAATTTTTGCTACCATCCACAAGACACATTACGTAAAAGAGAGATAGAGAGAGAAGACATAGATAAACTTTGCTGAGATTGGCATAGTTTTCCTTCCACTTCTATATTCTATATTCTATACCCTATCCTTTCATTTTCTATTGCCTCTCCTTACCAGCCATTGCCGACATAAAGCATGTAGGCTGGCAATAAATTGTCGAAAATGCCACCGAAAGTCGTTACCTTGAATCTCCCCGAGCTGAACTTATCGCAATGTTTCTCCACTGCTTCTCTGTCACTAGCTTCACATCTCTTGTATAATGTCTTCTTCATGAATGTGCTGTGCTGTGCTGTGCAGGGCTTCAGCTGCAATACAGTAGGCGTGGCTGGTATGAAGGCACTTAAATGCCTGGCAAGCGCTTATCTTAAACTGCAGCTCACATCCTCGTCCCCGTTTACGTCCTTTACTCTATATGTTCGTATATAATGCGACATCAATACCACCAATTGCCAGCGACTTACGATTTCTCGCCTTATTCAGATATTTCTGGAATCGTTTTTTATAATATATATACAAACCAAATGCGAGGGCTAATCAAGAAGTTCTAAAAGAATGAAATTTAAATAGTAAATATTCATTTTAAATTTAATAACTACCTTTTAATATAAGAATAATAAACATAATATTAACTATTATGTTATACGCATCTTGTTTCGGATTCTATGATAGTATATATTTAAGAGATATTCGCTCTTAAAGTATTACAAATAATTCTAATACTTTTATCACAAGCTTTAAGTCAACAGTTCAAATTAAACTTCTTTTGATTTAAAGCACTTAATCTTCTGGATACCGCAAGGACCTTTCGGCATACACTCGCATTTATATATATATGTTTATAACAGGCGAAAGGTTTGGCCATTAACCAGGCCAGGTGATTAACGTTCATGCAGCTGTCTATGTGCGTGTTTGTGTGCCTCTGTGTGTGTTGTGTAAGTCGTGCAGATAAATTTAATAGGCAGCCATCAGCTGGAGGCGCGTTTTTCGTTGCATACTTAACAGCGCTTCATAATCGTTCGCTGCGCCTCTCATTGCGTTTAAGTGCAACGTGAAGAACTCAAACACTAACAAAAACAACAGCAACAACACCAAAAAGAAAAACTGTTACACCAACACCAACACCTACAAACAGATCTCTTGGCTCCTTCAAAACTTGTTTTATGGACGTCGTTGATGACTTGAATAATAATCATAATAATAACAAGGACATGGCAGAGAACAAAAGCACACCTGCCAACAAACACACACATAGAAACATGCATACATACTTCTATATATATATATATATATATATATATATATATATATATATATATATATATATATATATATATACCAATACAGTCTTCACGTGTGTGCACTTGTGTTTGCTTTTTCGTGACGTTCTGGTAGTAGTACCACTGTCTCCTTTCCCCCGCTCACTACCCAGCCCCTCTCTCTCATCCTCTCTCTCTCTCTCTCTCTCTCTCTCTCTCTCTCCTCTCTCCCTCCCTCACTCTTTCTCCTCGCCAACGCTCAGCACTTGAAGTGTGTTTAAAGATAAAAATGCAGTTTATCCTCTTTTCAGCGCAACTAACTGAAAGAGCTGTGTGTTTGTATGTTATATATATATATATATATACATATATATATATATATATAGATATGTATGTATGTGTGTTTTTATAAATGTGTGTGTACATAAGTGAGTGTGCTGCTGCACACGCTTTTGGGGCTTTGAGTGCTTTAGAAAGAATTTCGTTTTTGTCTTCTCTGTGCGCCTTTCGCTTCTTACAATTCGTTTTTGTGCGCTCAGTTGACGTAGGCAACGGCTGCCAACTACTATAGTGTACATAGTAAATCCCATTTTACTCCCCCTTTAAGCCCGGAAACCCGCCAACCCACCAACCCTTGACAAGCAACCACACCTAATAGAACACTTACTATCTGGGCGTGTATATCCCCAGACTTTCGCCTGAATACTTTTCAATAGTTCTTCAATAGTTTGTCACCAACACACACAAACACATAGACACAGTACTCTCTCCCTCTCTCTCTTCAATTTGAGTGCAAGTTTTTCTGTTTTTGTCTGTTGATCCTTCTACATTTTTTTTTGAAAAGGACACCACAATCGACCTCTACACTATTGCTTATAACAAAAATCTGTTAAGATTTTAATTATACTCGTTTACAATATGAGTGCTAAATAAAACAAGTTAGTTACTCATTGATTCAGTGCACAATTGAGAGCGTAAAATAAAAGTTAGTTGATGCTTATTGTTAAGAGAAAATAAAGATAATACAATACAATTTCTACATGAGTAGATTGTAAGTTAATGTAGGCTTTAAATTGACAATAATTTGGCAAGAGCTATGTTACTGTTCTCTTACTCTTCCTCTTTAAGATTAATGATGGTCTTAAATGCTTGTTAACTATTAACACGCAGCCAGGTGCATATTGTAATAGCAGATGTAATATTCTACAATGAACATGCAACAATAAACTGATGATTCCATTAGACAGGCGACGAGGAGTAAACAACAAATGTGGCGCCAATATAACATAATTTGCTGCCTGATGGAGCTTTGAGTCAAAGTAAATTGATAATGTGGTTAGAGTATATTGAGAGAAATAAATTTAAGATAAATTTACTGTACTTTATGGACTTCAACTAAACATCTGATTGAATCTAGTGAAGAGACAAACATTAATTTGATTACTCAAATGTGAATGAAATCAAGTGCAGAAATGCTGAGCTTCTGAGCCAATCAACAAATATATTCAAAGAAAAAAAAATAAAGAAAAATTTAACTACATTTGGATTTGATTTGAGTAAACAATAAGCAAATAGCAAATAGAATGTAGGTAGGCATAATCAAGCGGAAGTCGCCGGAAGTAAGAGTCAAAAAAAAATATATATAGCTAAAATTATGTTAAAATATGAGATTCAATTGATGAATGGTTGAATGTATACATAATGTTTTTGTTAGGCTATGATAATTTAAAGCATAACAATGCTTAAAATATGAATAATAAAAGTTGTTGTTGTTTCTTTTTAATATTTTGATTTTAGGAAAAGCTTTCATGAATTCAAAATGAGCCGAGTGAAAGTGAAAGTAAATGAAAGTTAGAGTCTGAGATTGATGGGTTGCAAAATTCCAGCAATAAAAATTAATATTTAAACATAACCGGACTAGGCAATAACTGGCATTGGCAATTATGCTGGACAAGCTAATGTCTAACTTATAATATATATATATATATATATATATATATACTTTATATATATTTATACTGTATATATATAATTAGCTCTTTTTGGCAGTTATGTGGTCAAAATAAATGAAAACTCTGGCCTGAACTCACCCTTAAGTTTAGTAGCAACAATTGGCCTTCATTTGCAAATGAGCAAATAAGTGAGCTAACTGTAATTTGGGCTAGTAATCATTAATAATTTATGGCTAAAAAGCCCAGCCCAAAGGCTGTAACAACAATAGCACCGACCTAACCCATATACCATCCCTTTTTTTTTTACCACTTTTGCTCCAAAAGCAACTTCGAGAACTGAAAAACCAACTGGAAAACTGTAAAACTGGTGCTGGGGTTAAGTTCGCCTGAGTGGCACTTTGTTGGCTGCTCTTGTCCTCCACTTGATGTTTGTGAAAGCAAATTTTAAATAGCACAAATACTAATACGTATTGTAAATTGTTGTTGTTGGTGTTGTTGCTGTGACTGTTGGTGCTGTTATAGTCGTTGTTGTTTGGTGCTCTTGTGCCAGTTTTTGTTTGTCCTATAACAATTCACTGGGTTTTGCGCCTTACAAATACTTTGAACAAACAACTAAATCTCAGCCTCTATTAAAGACTATAGAAATACACTTTCTTTGCTCTACACTTTGTACGACCTTGAATGTTATTATTATCGAATGGAACACAAAAACTGTAGAATGCTTAACTAGCTTATACCCTGTAGAAATTATGAATATATAATACAATTTATAGAGCCAATTGAAAGTTATTAGTTTCCCTATGCGAGAAAAAGTTAAAATTTTTCCAACATCTAATGTTAACTAACATAAACTATGCTTTAACTATAGGCCAGTGCCATAGAATGAACTCTGTTAAGTTGAAGTGTTAAGCAACTATTAAGCAAGAATTTTGCATATAAATGTACTTCTTCCTTGATATATATATATATAGCAAAACTGTACTTAATATCTCAGAAAATCAACATTAAACAATGTATATCCTTAAACAACAATCAACAATAACTTACAATGCAGCTAAAGGATTCTTTTTTAAGCCATGTAAATTTTAACTTAAAAGCAATACAAATTTGTTGCAGCTGAGATAAATCTTAAGCTGATCAAAAAACGAGCTGTAAATTCAAATTGATGTTACAAATTACATTTTTAAACTAACTCAATCAATATTGTCACAAAATTGGATACCCTTTTTTGGGTTTTTCGGCCTCAACTATGCCTCCCACCTGCCACCTGTATCCTGTATGCTGTGTCCCGTGCTTATTCAAGGATTGACTCCCTTGATGCCGTCTGCTGTTGTAAATTAATGAGTTTATAAATAAATTGTGGCAACAGTTTGCCTCTTTCTGTGTGTGTATGTGTGTGTGTGTGTGTGTGTGTGTGTGTGTGCTTTTTTTTGTCTCTTTTGTTGTTGGCAACGGCGCCAGCTAAAGATCTGTAGTGTCGATTTGGTATTTATTTAGCATATTAATGCCAGGGAGCAACACTATTAAAATATGTTTAGTTGAAGTGGTGGGAGGTCAGGATAGCAACAAAAGGCAGGTTGAAGGACATTTTTTTTCCAATTTTCTCTTTCATATTTTTGTTGTGTTGCGTTATGTTTATATATATTTTTTTGGGATAGGCATTACTTAGGTTCACGTTCATCGTTCATTGCACGCGTACGTGCTAATGCTGGCATATTGATAGAAATCCTGTAAATATCCTGTCAACACGTCGCATCAGCGAACACGGAACGTAACTTCAGGCTGTGTGTGGGTTTTACTGTATACGGCTTATTACCAGATACTTCGAACTTCCTCATACCCAAAAATAAAACAGTAACAGAAAGTGAATGAAAGAAAGGCAGGCAAACAGTGTGAAATGGAGAGAGAAAGATATAACGAAAATGAGAACTGGCACAGGTCAGGCTGAGGCACTGGCTAATAGCGACAGCTGCACGTTGCCAACGATAACGGGATATCAACATTAAAGTACTTCAAGATTTATTTTTAAAGATTCCTCACTTCACTTGCTAACAATCTAAATGCGAGGGGTGTAACAAAAGTATATAAAACGGAACGGAAAATTTATTTTCCAGAGTTATTGCTCATGTCAGCTCTACATAGGTTTTCACTGGAATTATGTAGAATAAGAGACATGTCTGAATTATCGATTGCTGTCGCTGCTATCGATATTTCAAAATACTATCTGTTGATTTACTTCTCATGAGTTTAAGACTGTAATTTCTCACTTATATCAAAACTTGTTGAATTTAACAAACAGACATCTAATATGATATCTTATTAACAAATTATGAAGCTACCCTCGTAATTTGTTATCTCTTGGATTCGGTTCAGTTCAGCTTAAAATATAAAATTATGACAGCTTGTGGCTGTTGTGTTAGCAGTGGATGTTTTGATGCTGTTGTGCCAACAGAGCTGCTTAAGGATCTCTTAGCTGCCCCCAACCAGGACCTTATCAACGACTCCCTCCTCTCTGACGGTTTCATTCATATTCTCTTTCTTTTAAGTACTAAAGCGGCAGCATTTGTGAAAAAAAGAAAAATCGATTTAATGAACATGAAACTATAATGATAATTACTGGGGGAAAAAACGAAACAAAAAAAAAACTATAAAATTAATTAAGTTGAAAATATTTTTGTTTTTCATGGTAAAAATTTGGACATTATTTTATTCTAATTACCTTTTAGGTTATATAAACTTTACTCAGTGAACAAAAGCATCTTGTGTAAGAAGAGGAAGAAGAAGACATTTAAAATAAATATATATACTTATATATATATATATTTTTAAGCTCCTGCGAAACCTTATCAACACACCCCAATAAACATTACTGCACATTTTGCTTTTGAAGCTTCTTGGAATTTCACTTTATTATAAAATATTGAAGAAAAGCTGGGAAAAAAAAAAGAAGAAAAGAAATGAAAACTCTGGCCTGGATGTTATGAGTCGGCTGCAGGCAGTCTATGTCCTCTGTATATGTGTATGTGTATATGTCCTGTCGATGTCACCATCCTCTGAATTTGAGTGATGTCAGCAGCTGTGCTAATCGAAAACGTGTTTAAGTAGCTACCTGAAGCATTTCATGAAATGAAATAAAAAGTGTAGAAGAAAGAACAACAATGAAAAGGAGAATATGAAAAAGTCTGGAGCTGTTGAATGAATGGTATATATGCCTTCGCCAATTATTGAAGTTCTTAGAAAGAAGTCCTTAAACAACAAACTGGACATGGACATTACTTTAAGTTGAAAGCGCAGCTTCATTTTGTTTGTCATTGCGGCAGCCCGTTTAAGTTGGCTACGTGCGGTTGCTTTGAGGTTTGGCTTGGACCCATATTAAATGTGTATATATGTGTACGTCTGTGTGTGTATGTGTGATAAACATTCTTATCCTTGTCAGTATATAGCTGTATATGCAGGCAGTCAGAAGTAGGCACGGGCTTACTGTCTAACAAATGTGCGCCGTGTGACAACGACAAGCACAATGACAGTGACATCGTTAGGGGAGGGGTCTAGTGGTGTGGCTGGGGTATATGAAAGGCTGGCAAAAGGTGCCGCCTGCGGTCGACTGCCTATCCTATGTGTGTCTCATTGTGTCTCTCTCTCCCTATGTGTATGTGTGTGTGTAAACGGAATGAACGGTAATCCGTCGTGTTTTGAATAACAAAATTTCCGTACGAGATTGTTGTAGAGTAAAATTTTGCAAGCAGCTAAACAAACCGCAAACCATGTCAAATGGTTGAGGTATAGCGGCAAGAGCAACGGTAACAGCAACAGCAGTAACATCAACTGCCACGCCCAGTATACAGTTCGTTTTTAAAACACTCAAAAGGATAAAGGATAACCAAGTCCAAAAGCCCTGCACGCACATTTCACACACATTCTCGTCGAGGGCTGCCAATAAAAATAAACAGCGTTGCCAGCTTTTGGGCGCTGTCATTGCGTGACAATCGTCACCTGACCGTAAAGCACGCATATCACAAAACAGGCAAATACACACGCAAACACATACATATATGCACATACAGGTACACTTACACTCATACAAATGATGAGCATTGTATTAAGTAGTGCGGCAGAAGCTGCATTAAAAAACGAAAACACTTAACAAAAGGTAAGAGATATAAAGCCAGGAAAAAGGCTTCTATATCTGCATGTTTAACAAAATCAGGGTTACCAGATCATTTTATGGTATTTGTGGTGCCAGACGGTAGTGCTATATAAAAAGAAACGAAAGATAATTAACAGTAGAAAGCAGAAAAGACTAGAGAGAGAAGAGTAAAAACCAACAGAAACCAGTAGCAATAAACATACAACCAGGTGGCAACGCCATTTGAATCTGGTGTACACATTATAACAATATGATAAAGTTTATTATATAAATTTTAATATAATTACGAATGTTGGAAACATTCATTTTACTTTATAACATTTCAATCAATTGATTGTAACTGATGGATAAGCTAAGCTCGGGATTGTTTATGGACAACATCATAAGTTAAATGGTCTTCTAGCATAATATTAATCTTGGGTTTTGGTAAGTTTGAACAAAATATTTCTAGCTTAATTGGAAGCTTGGAAACTTCTTGATTGATGAAGGTTAATTCAGAAAGTTCCTGGTGGGAAAAAGAGCATCGCCAATTAACTGCCAAAGCTGCTCATACCCAAGGACACTTTGGGTGGGTAATAAATTTAAATTTAAAAGGTAAACAGAGATTCTGTTAAATAACACGCCTTACGCAGTAAAACTTAAGCCGCATTTGAAATCGGAACTAACAGTAAGTTGAAATCCAAGGAAGAGAACAGACTAGAGAGCAGAGAGTGTTTTATCGTTTGACTCGCAGCTTGACTGTGAAATTAAGAAAAAGTGCCAGGAGCAGACATTGAGTACACTTTCGTTTACTGGCCAGGTGCAAAGTAGGACCTCTCACTATTTTCGCTGAGCTTCTGTTGACAACATTTGCACTTTATCCTTGTCACTTGTTATCGTTTTGTGCTGTTGCGCCATTTTTCCTATTGCGATGACGACGACAGCCCATAAGAAAGCGTAACAGTATAAGAATGTGTTAAGGCTATGGAGTGTAGCTATAGCTATTGTGATTGTTTCGAAGGTATAGGGGGACTGGGTAGATTGGGTGCTACGTACATTTCTCTTGAGAAATTGCGGCACAAAAGTCAACGTGTAACGAGAAAATAATAAATGCCATTAATAGAAGCGTGTCGGGACAGCAACAGAAAGCAAGAACGAAACGCGTGAAGGGACATGGAACAGGACGAAATCAACGCTAGACAAGGAAGCGTGCCGGATGTACCATTCGAAAACGAATGAACTATGAAATTGAAAACCGCACCACAGGTTAAAAAATGAACCTGACCAACAAACAAAGCCAGCAAAAGCAACAAAAACAATAGAAAGAATAGAAATAACAATAAAAGAGAGCAAAAATCAAATGTTCAAACATTTTTTAAAATATTTTCTAACCAAAATGTGTTTGGCTGATAGCTGAAATTGTTGCTATGATTGAGCTGTTGGCAACAGGTTAATAGACAGCTAACTGTTTGCTTAATTAATGAGAGACGTTTGTTAAACTACATTCCATTATGTCCTACTGAATGTTTAAGCAATGAAATTGAAACGACTCACTAGAGGCATCCTTAAGAATGTTTTTAAGTAGCTTAAAGCTTTCTCTCAATATCAAAGCCAACTTTGAAGTGCTTCACCTACAGATTATATTTTGATAGCATAAAGTAAATTTTAAGGATATGAAATCAAGGATTGCTTTTGTTGACAAATTCTGGTTAAAGCAATGCGAAAGAGTTTTAAATTTTAATTTTTAAAATCAACTTAAATCCTTCTTAAAGGATTCCTATCTATTGATTTAAAGTGCTATCAATTATTGTTAAGGATAATAAGAATAAGAGAGAGCAGATATACAAATGTTTGTTGATTGCATTTAGTGACACTAATTAGATGCCTTTTGTTGATATCCTGTAGGTCACATAAACATAAGTAAATCCAATTTAAGTGCAGCTGGCAGAAAATCACTCCAGGATATCTCTTCTATGGCTATTTTACATATTCACAGGAAAATTCAATAAAGTTCCATGCATACTGGGGTAACTACAAGTGGGAATTTCAAGTGCTTGGCACAAACCAAAACAAAGTGGCCATTGCACAGAGCCAAGGCGCATACAAATCAAGACGACGACACAACAACATAATAATAACAACAACAAGCATATCAGACAACCAAAGGCAGAATCACATCGGAGCAACGTGGGAATTGTTCAGAGAGCAAAGCAAATGGTGACGAAGCACAGGCCAGGCACATGTCAGGCAGGTTGGAAGCTTCATTCCTAAAGGATAACTGCAAACGGCAAACACTTTTTGCCAGCAAACAATGCAAAATAAAAAGTCTTAGTCCTTTTTTATCCTTCGTTTGGCTTTTTTACTTGTTAGGGCATATAAACTGCAAATAAAGAAAAGCTATAGAGAGTATCAACCTAAGGATATGAGAAATTCCTTTTATTTACGCCGAAACTCTTGCACCAATAGAAGGCATCAAAAGTCCTTTGAGAAGATATCTTCTCTGCATTACTTTACACGTTTGTTTCAATTCTAATGAAATCTTTTGTATGTCTAGAGTATCTCATAGTTTATCATTTGTTATGTTAAGCTTTTTTTAGTTCTCCTTTTGGTTGTTGTTAGTTTAAAGAAAGTTTTGCCGCTGATCGTGCATTGGCCCTTTGGACGCTGTACTGTTGTTTTGTGCCTTTGTTTGTCTCTTTCAATACATCCAATATGTGTATGTGTATGTATCTCTCTCCGTGTATGTGTATGTGTGAAGAGAAAATAGAGCACACTCAGTGTACTGTGTCCTGTAACCAATGTCCCGTGTCCTGCGTCCTGTTGTTATATTCTTGTACTGCCGCAGTGCTCTCCATTGTATTCAAATGCAATGCTTTTTTTGCTGTTTTTTGTTTTTGCTTTTGCACCCAGCACGGTGCTAACAAACAACAACACTGCCAAATGCAAATGAGCGCACCCTGTCCACCACAACAATGAGCAACAACAACTCAATACAACAATAAGAAGAAGCACACAACAAAATATTAACTTTAAACGAAATGAAAACGCAGCTGGCGAGCTGAGTAAATTTAAGTTGCGTTTGTTATATTTTATTTACTAAGTGCAAATGTTATTTGCAGTCATTGAAATTGAAACAAATACATATAAATACATATATATATATATATAGTGTATATAGTATGGGTATATGTATATTTATATATAGGAACTTACACACACGTACGCACACACGCAGGAACATAAAAAACCAACAAGCCTAAAGCCATTTGTAGCCCTTTTGTGAGATAGCCAGCAACACACACACACATATACAAATATATATACATGTATACACAACAAACACGCAACTTTAGCTGCCTCATCATGCCACCATTAATGCGCATCTGTATGCGTGTATGTATGTGTGTGTGTAAAGTTATAGTAAAAGAGAGACGCACGTATTTTAATATGTGCCCCCAAAGCAGAAGAAAAATCGCACGTACGTGACTTCATTTGCTGTTGAGCCATTGTTGTTGCCATTTCATTTCCCCACCTCTCCCCTTCCCCTTCAACATTCGAATGTTAAGCAATGCGCGTTTACCAACCAGAGTTGCCAGCAGCAATACGGCTGCAACCAGAATTGCCGCTTTCAATTATCTTTAAATAATATGCAACTGTTTCTCAATGAGCAGCTAACTAATGTTTAAATGTCAGTTTTTTCTTTTAGTTTTCCACTGATTATTATTTTAATTCTACATAACAAATGCATATTATTATGCTGCTTAACGGTATCCTTAGGGTAATCATACCAACAGTAAAATAACACAAATAATTAGAAATGAGCATGCATATAGCTCATTAGAACCTATGCAGGACTTCTGTGTCCTTTTTGTATATGTAATATAAGCATATGCATATTTGATATGCCATACATAGGATATCTATATGTTAGCATTGGTCAGTCTATAAGGACTTTTTCATTCTTGACAATCCTTTTTATGCCTTTGCTTTGGCTTAGCTTTTACCCTATAGAAAAGTTTTGTATATAAACTTTTCTCATTTGTCGTACTCATTGTCCTTGTTATGGACTCACTTTGTATACATAATTAATGGCATATTTACTCTTTGGTCAAAATCAAAGAATCCTAGATAGATTTACCATATGTATATATATATATATATATATATATATATAAGCACATATATATATAGAAGTAAAATTCACATTATTATTCATATGTATATAAATGCTGAGCATTATTTTGATAGTATCCTGGCAAGCAGAAAAAAAAAGGGAGAAAGGAGCTAAAGGAGCCAACGATTATAAGTTATCACCTTGGGTAATGTAAGTAATGCGTATGGTTGACCAGAGTAACTACATAATTCATTTAAGGTTGAAATTTTATTGCATTCGGTTAGTAGCACCTCGGCCCACCTGGCGTATGCGTAATGGCAAATCAATAGATTGTCCACGCTAAAGCATGTAGCTCTGCGTGTGTGTATGTCGATATGTGTGTGTGTGTTGGACTGTGTGTAGTCGTTAATGGTATTGTGTGTTCGTGCGAACGACATATGTTTTAATTAATAAATGCCATTGGTAAATCGCCAGTCATTAGGGGTAGTCATTTTAGACCTGAAAAATAGTTGTACCATAAGTTATTTTTGCTTGGGGCTCGAAATGCTGTTGCTGCTGTTGTTGTTGTTGCTGGTGCTGTTGCCTTGAAGCAGAGTGCGATGTGAACGAGACATGCCAAAATTAACGTCATTATGCGAAAACAGTTGCTCTCAACCATGCGAATATTTATCTAACAACAAAAGCTACAGGCAGCATCATAAGCTACACTAAAAGAAAACTTTACGCACATCGAATGGACGCAACTAAAAAGGTTGAAATTATTGCACTCCAATGCTACTTATAAATGCAAATTTAAGATTCTATATGAATTTTCTTATACACATTTGCAGTATCTAATATAATTTCTTGCAGTGTACTAACAACTACAACAACTATTGGCAACTATAGTCATGCTAATGCTGATGATGATGGGCACGCACCAAAAAGCAAATCAAACGTAGCGCACAGATAAACCAAATTGAGACACAAGGCCGTGACAGCAGCCATGTGTTTGTGTGTGTGTGTATGTGTGTATGTGTGTGGCTGTGTGTGAGTAGTTTTGTATTGGTATGTCAGTAAGTGTTATGTCGGGGCCATCGGGTTTTGGCACCGTTTGTAACGGAAATTGCACGTAACAGTATCAAATGTAGCGGCGCTGCGCTTGCGGCTAAGCAGCTGAAAAGTAGGCAACAACTTGGCTTCAGTAACCCTCAAATAGATACTCTTGCATACTGAAACAATTTCTACACTTGTCTATGTGTGTGTGTGTGGTTGTGTTTGTGTATATCTTATCTTTGTCCCTCTATTTGCACAGCATTTACATTGATTGAGCCGAATAAGGACTGAGCTCATTAGGGTCCAACAAATCAAGCGATATATTTATTTATATTTATTAGGCACAGCTGCGGCAACTTGACCCAACCATAAACTTAACACACAGATTATGTGGCAGTAGCTTTCCAATAGGAAACGACAATTTCGTAGCTTTAATCAAAAACCCTGCCTTTAGCTCTAATACCCTGTAAGTGTGTCAACTGGTAATGAGTTTCATACAGTTGTTGGTTGCTGGTCTTTATAGTAAATGAAGATTAAATATATTTTATTTGAATTGAACTTAACATTAGCTTTAAGATAACATAGCTAACTTTACATAAAATAGTCGGTTGAATAACATAGCAATAAAGCGAAAGATATACAGGATAAGACATAGTTTATAAATATTTTCAATTATGTTTAAATATTGTTTTTAAATTTTAAATAATTTTATATACATTTTTAGTTTTATTTTATTTAAAAAAATTGTTTCAAATTTTATAGTAGGCAACAGCTAAAATGTTGAAAATATGATTTCATTTTACATTTTGTTAGCTTTTACTTTCTTTTATGTTTACCCACAATCAATTGCTGCCCAGGACGCAACTCCATTTGGTTAGTGAAGTTCAATAGTTTATGCCATAAATAACCTTCTGCCCAAAAGAGCAGCTAATGAAATGCGCCACTTGTGCTACCTTAAATCGTATCAATACCAAACCTACTCAATCGGATTATTGGTGCCTCAACAATTCTGATACCAAGAATGTAAATATCTTTGGTAATGGAACTAGTTTAAATGAACCAAATATATGTGTGCCATCTAAATACACATTTAATGGTAAGCAGTTATCTATAGTATGTAATGGATATCTTTAGTATACATTAGCTTTTGAAGATAATATTGAGGAGTACTGCTGCTTCTGGAACCCGAAGATGGGTTGCGGCCAATTAGTGGGTGCAAAGAGGCAATTATATTGGTCTGATCAATTTCCTCGCACCTGTTACTATTGTGTCGACTTTTGTTTCCAAAATGGATACGATAATCGATTGTATAATGCTAACTATATTATACTTTTAAGTTTATGTTTAAGACTAATTAAGTTTAGTAACATTTTACAGAGAGAAAGATAAATCAACTTTATATATATCCTTTACATATTATATATTTCTCCTTTCCATATTCCATATTAAAATTCAAAAATAATACATAATTCCTATCAAATATTTTCACTATGTTTATGTATTCTTTATACAAAATATTGAATAAAACTATATATAAATATATATAGATATATTCGTCCTTACATAATACAACGTTATGATTTTTTTTGTGGATTGCAAGGTCCAATCAAGTTGCGATGGCAACATGCAGAAAGTTTACTTAAATTAAGCGAGTGAAAAGGATTTGTGTAACGGGTCTGTTTACCAAATATAACGATGCAGAGCTATGAAGACTGACAAACAGACAAACAATTGATTGAATATTTACGCGATGTAATCAATGAAACGGGCTGTAATCCAATTAGCGGTACAGAAATATTTCAAATAAAATATATAACCACTTATGGCTGGTCATATAAAGAATGACAAATACCCTATAAAATGTCCTATGAATAGGAGTTGAATTAAAATCCTTATTAAAGTCTAAACAAATTGTATAAGTCACAGAAAGCAAAGTAAAAAAAGCAAGCAAATCCTTTCAATTTCTCTTAAATCTAACGTATATCCTTTGTATGCAACAAGTCTTTACTTAGCTGCTATCTTTCGATCTAAAGTATTAGTTTATATATATTACTTTGAGCTGCTGATCCCATGGCATATAACTACTGTTGAAAATACTATAAAAAAAGGACTCCATAGAAGTTTGTTGTACAGTTCCTTTAGTCCTTTCATATCGCACTATGTCACAACAATAAATAACATTTTTTTTTACTTCTTTTCTTTTCGTTTTATAATTTCAAAGGGACCGCGTTTGTTGGTGGTAGCAAAAATTTCTGTTCCACATAAGTTTTTTGAAAGTTATTTTTTTACTTTTTCTGTTTCTTTGCAGCAACTGAAATGAAGTTTTGGTCCTTGTTGCCTTTACCTAAATTACCGAAGAGCGTGCGATAAAAATTCAAAGCGCAAATATCAAGGCTACGTAACTGTAAATGTTGGACAGTTAACCAACCGCTACAAGCTACACCCACATACAGACTTAATCTCTGTTCAACCCGCCCAGCCGAACCCACTCCCACCCACAGCATACGTAGTTGTTGAAAGTTGGTTAATGTGTGGGACACATTGGGGTCCATTGTTTGGAGCGTAGTCGATTGTTTGGCCGCTGATGCTGCTGCTGCGGGGCGCTGTTTCTGCCGCGAGATGACATTTACCAGATATAAAGCTCAAAGTATACACATCTACACACGCACACACACACACGCAACAGCCTATATACACCCGCACAGAAAGTTTTGCAGCCTGTTTGTTTATTTTGTGTTTTTTCTTCACTTCGTTTTTTGGGTGGCACAAAAAGGACACAAGTAATTGAATTTCAATCGCAAAACACACACAAACACAAAGGATTGCTACTATGCTTGTGTGTGTAGGTATATTAGTATATACATATGTACGTTTGTGTACATGTGCGTATATAGAGCATAAAGTAAAATGAAAACACAGTTCGTAAATGCGAAATTTTCATATTAAATTCACTTTTTTAGCAGACACACTGAAATTTGCAGTCCTTAAAAGATGTGTGTGTGTGTGTGAAAGCATTACTGTTTTCGAGTGATTTGAATATAATGACAATTTAATTCAGGGTCACTAATTTTTCAACCACTGTGCACACACACACATACACACACACGCATATACAAAATGAAGACAAGGCCACATTGCTCATACGCCACGTTTACCGCTGAACCATGAATTCCCATGTATTTTGAAGTATGCGTGATTTTGTATGTATGTGAATGTGAATGTGAATGTGAATGTGTATGTGTGTGCTTGACTTCTTGAGCTAATGTAGCGCATCGCTAACATACAGGCCAACGCACAGCAGCCAATGGCAGCCACTTTTAACCACTTTGAAACTCATTTCCTACACTCAGTCACAATCACATGCATATAGCACAGGCATAGAACCGTGAATATATATACATATATGTATTTGTATGTGTGTATGTAGTCTTTGTCAATAACCACTAAGTAGTACGCCTTTTGCCGCCACTTGCTCTAGCCTCGCCTTGACTGGCCACTTACAAGTTCTGCCTCTGCCATTGTAGGGTATTAAAAACAAGCAAAGGACTATTTCTTTAGGATTTAAGGTCTTAAAGTGTTAGCCAAAGCATAGAGAAATAGCTGAGCTGAGCATGGAGACTAGGCATGTATGAAAATAGTGTCATAGAGTCACACGACCTTTAAACTTGAAATCAACAAAATTGAACACGCAATTGCTTTGACATTTGGAGGACATGCTGAAGAGAGATAAAGAAGAGAGAGAAAGAGATAGAGAAAAAGGGTCGTTACGCTTGAGAAGATCCATTGCTCAGTTAATTTGCGACAACTACTCTACAGCTCACACTTTGATTAATATTAATAGAGCATTTTTACTACAGCTACCCAAAAAAAAAAAAAACAAAACGTATTCTCAGCACTTTTCAAGGACTTTGTCCCTTTTCTGCTTTTTACTGGTGCTACGAGCTTTGCGCAGATTCGTCACACTTTGCTCCATTACCGTTAATTTCAATAGTTATTTTCCTTTTTATTTGCACATTCTCACCAAATGCGATCTAAGAGTCTACTCCTTTAATGCTCTTCTTTAAAGTTCATAAAAATTATCCTAAACTTAATTTTATTGTGCAGATAACGAGCTTTAACTTCAGTTCTTATTATAGCACTGTATATATTATAAGAAAACTGATCAAAAGTTGAAAAAAGTAGTTTCTCCTAGAGTCATATAACGTTAGTATATCGAATATCTATAATATTTTAAGAGTGCTCACAGTTACTTCTTTCCGTTTCAATTTATATTATAAATACATTAATATGCTACTCATTTACTTCCGGTTTCAGTAGTCTGTGGCAGCGGAAACGTAATCTGGTTGTCATCAATTTTATCTGCCCGTTATCCTTAATATTCTCTTATTCCCACTTGCACTGTTCGCCTTACTTGTCATCCTGTTTATCCTTGTTGTTGTTCATATTTGTTGTAGTTATTGTTGTTGCTGTCATCTTGCGTATTTCCGCGATTCGGTATTCTCTTTCAGTTGCGGTTTGCGTTTGATTTCCTGTTTGTCTTTTACTCTTCTCACAAGGGTATTTATTATATACAGTAAAACATATATATATATATATATATTCGCGCAATATGTCAAAGCTCAAGGATTGTTTTATTTTGTTTTGCCTTTTCTGATAGGCCATCGACAATTGAATACAAATTCTATAGAATTAGCTTATGATTTTCAGGTTATCAATAAATTGGCTTACCAGTTCATCCTGTTTAAAGTAAGCAGATATATTTATAAGAATATATATCTATATATAAGTGCAGTACAATTATTTATTAATCAAGAAAGTCCGCAAAGATTTTACAAATATTTCTGTATATAAACTGAGTAACAGAATTTATGAATGCAACTCATAAAATTGATATTGCAAATAGACTACATAAGACTTGGTTTTAAACTGAGCTGGATTATATATATTGAGTATATATCCTAATATAAAAGGCTATCAACTAAGAAGGATATCAGTTGTTCCTTTTCATCAATTGTTTAGTTATTAGATTTTATTGCTTTAGATAATTTATTAAAATAACTAGTGAAAAACTCTTTGAATCATTTACAATATTTCCTTTGTAAAAGCAAATAAAATTGCATTAAGTATAACTGCAAATATAATTCAAGTATTGTCGTTTTAATATTTATGCAAACGTTTGCAGTTGATAATTGAAAATGTAACATTGTCATTGGAAAAATATGCATAAAATGTATAAATTGTTCGATTTGTTGAAGGTTTTTCAGCGTATGAGTATTCAATGGTACAATTTGTAATGAAATTCAAATAGACATACGAATACGATTCGTATGAATGAATATGAGATTACGAGTGTGTATTGTATGTGCGTATGTATATGTATGTGTGTGTGTGTTTGTGTTTGTGGGTTGTATGTGTAGGGGTATAACACACACAGAGGAGCACTAGGACTGTTAAATATTTAAGCATTTTAGATTTTTGTGTGTTTCGGTCAAAGAATTTCAATTTTGTGTGTTGCGCTTGGATGAAACTAAACATTTAGATATATGGCCTAAACAAATCGCTCACGTTTGCAAACTTGGTTTAAAGGGATTGCCAACTGGGCTTGCAATTACATTTCCACTGCAGCATGTCCTTGTTGCCAGCAAGGATTCACACAGTAGCTCTGTGGCAATGTTAGCTGATTTAGGCCCCCTTTTCATTGGCCCACAACTAAAGCAATCAGCTTGAAAGAGCATTTTAGGATTTAAGAAAATGCTGCACAACAACTCGTTGCATACTTTGCAGCTCTCTGCTGCTCTCCCCTCAAATGTTGCAGCAATCGTTTATAGTACTTGTGCCCCCCATATAGCTCGACCTTTTGCTAATAAAAAGCAGAAATATTATGCAACAAGTAAGCAAAAGTATAAGAGTGAACTCACTCATAGGATGCCGCTTTATTAGCTACCCAACTAGAACTACCTTTTCATGGCAATACCAACAACCTGCTTACCCTGTTGCTGCTACCCTTTTTCCACTTTTTCACTTATACCCTTATCCCCTTATTCCTTTTGCCATTCTCATAATCCCGTGTAAAATTGTTTTTCAACTGCAGCATGCATTTTATGTTGTTGCTGTTGCCTCTAGCGTTTTTCCCTCTTTTGTTTGTGATCATAAAAAGAAAGAAAGAAGAAAATTCCCATGCCAAGTTTCAGTCTTTCTCTTTCTCTCTTCTGTTCACTTGTTTGTGTAGTACACAGAAATAATTTCAATCATGGCACTGTAATGCCTTCGTACACGGCAAATGAAGTCCGACTACTACTGTTATATAATTGGCAGCATGCGGTTCCCTGAATGCCTGATCTGAACTTTAGAGTGCAATTGGGCACTTGGAGAATATAAGTAGGACGAGTAAAGGCAACAACTCAAGGATACTGTAAGTATTGAGCACAAATGAATGTGAGCTTAAGTGGAAATCTTGGTTAACATTTTATTAGCATCTGGTAAAAGTGCTTTATTAATTTTGTGGTACATTTTTCTTCTTTCTTTTTTCTTTACCAAATAGCTACTGTTGCGGTCTGTCATAATAATAACTCAAAATGTTGGAAATATATATCTATGTAAGTGATATGCCTGGTAATTTCCGCTTAATAAATTTCAATTTATTATGCATGCTTAAATTCACACAGAAGGACATGAGGTAAGGGCACTCAACGGACAGGATATGCCAACTATTTATGAGTTAATCAACCATGAACTTTATAGCGGCAAAGCCGCAACAACCGCCAAGCTACTGTTACAACATAAACAACAATCAAACAGACTAACAAATACTCTGCAATTTTATCCCATTGAAAACTATATATAATTATCGATATAACAAAGTGAAATTGTGGAAATAAATGAGCAGAACTTGTGCTAAGCAACAACAGATTCTGTTAACATAACAGCGCTCATAGTGCAACTTAACAGCGATCAGCTATCGGAACCAAATGAAGGGAGTCTGTGGTGAACATCAACAGATTCACAGTGGCTTACGTAGCAGTTTAACAGCGATCGAACTTGCTTCATGTAATTTAAACCTTTGACTAAATTGCATAATATTTGAATGCATTTTAGTTTTAAACTATACTCTACGTTATGTTGGGGATACCCTACAGTGTCTGTAACACACATTTGCACAAATTGATTATTTCCTTTGCAACATAATTTGCATGTGTTCAGAGTATAGCAATATCAATTACTTATAATGAATTTGCATTTTCTAGAATTTCTAGAGCTTCTATCCGGCATGCTATTGAAACACAATAACAGAAGCCAAACAAAGCAAATGAAATCCAATTAAAATTTAATGATTTCGCACTTTATTTGCAAAATACAACCAAAGTATTGTACCCAATTACAAGCCATATTGAATCACATTGCAATAAAACTTTTCAATCAATATGCATACGTAATGTTGTCAATTTAAAACAAAAAAAAAACTGTTTAATTAGCAGGTTAAACAAAAATCTTTTACCAAAATACAAGCATTACATTGGCCACAAAAATGTAGCAGTAAAAAAACAGTTACCCAAATGAAATGTTGCCACAGGCGAAAAATTGTTGATGAGTGCAAAAGCCAACGCGCACATAAACGTACATCCTTATATCCTATATTCTACACACACACACACACAGACAAATAACTGACAAAACTCTATGCAATTTAAGCCAACAAGTTACATAATAGAAGCCAATACACGCATACATACATATAAGCATACACAGATACAGAGGCAAACAGGGATACTGACACCACTTGTGATACGCAGAGCCAACAATAAACAGCAAGTGCAGAAAGTATGAAACGGAAATTCTGCATTTGACATAAACGCCAAAAGCACGCAACAACAGCTCCAAAAAAAAAATCTAATAGAAGAAGAAGAGGAAAGCAACAGCAACAACAAAAATCACAGAATAAAGAGAGATTCAGGAAAAACACAAATTTTGAACGTTGAAGATGTTCTACACTTACAACTAGTGCTCCATATGAGCACCATACTAAGCACTTAAGCAAGGGTTTAGGAGATTGATGCAAAAGTATTCAATTCAGCAAATACTCTTTGCATAAGTAAACAGTATTGTATAAGTTATTAATATATATTTAATTCATTAATTAACTCTATGTCTGATCAGTTTTATAAACTAGAAAATGTAAAGAGACAGCAAAGCTAGTCTTCTACAGGCAGCTAGTTAATCAGATCTTATATAAGATTTTACTTTTGTTTAAGGTTTTCAAATATTTAGTAACGAATATTTATCTCTATAAAAGACTTCTCAGACAACAGAAAACTTCTAGGTTATCTTCTTCAGGAGCAATAAAAGTCTTTTAAGTTATCCCCAAAGAAGTCTTCAATATAAATCTTCTATGAAATATGAAAGAGACTGAAAAGCATCTAAAAATCTATCATGTTGCATTCATTACACTTTAGAAATATATTGTATATACCCTTTGTTGATATAGGGTATATTTGTATACTGATGGAAAACGCAATTCGGTATCAGCAGGCGATGAAACAGATGCCAAGCACTTGGTATTTGTAAGCATGAAAACTGCCTGCTCGAAATTTCTAAATGTTTTGCACTGATTTTCATTGGATTACATTTACACCCAAAAGCAGTTTGAAGTAACAGTGTCTGCAAAAGTATCTGTACCAGTATATCTCTGACATATCTGTAACTGTAAACTTTAGCTACTATCCGAGTGTTGGTTTCATTTTGAGTTTGGCAAATTCTTGGATTGTGTTTGTGTTTTGCATTTTGGGTTTTTGGTTTTTGGTTTCTCGACTCTTTTACTCTTTTAAGTTTCAATTGCATTGTTCTCGATTCTATTGTATGTATCTGTGTGGTCCTCTTGAGTGGGTGTTCCAAGTGTATTTGTGTGATAGTTGTGGTTGTTGTATTGCTCTCACAGCACGAGTGTTAGACAGTCTGCGGCTTAAAATATAAAAATTGATGCCAAGTACAGTTCTTGTCTATCCTTTTGCTGTTGCTTTTGCTGTTTTCTTGCTTCGTGTTGCATATTTCCATTTTCCATTTTCATTTATCCGTTTTTCTTAGTCCTAATGGGTGTCAGTGCTTGACTGCAATTTAAAACATATTTTCTGTACAACATTTGCCATTTCTTTTTTTCAGTTTTGTGTTGTTTCCCCATTGTTTTTTCTGCTATTTGTTTTCCCTTTTTTTTTCATTTCGTTGCAACATTCGACACAATTCACTGAAGATGGCCTCAAATGGTTATCATATGTCAATCTATACAATGCCGTTGACTAATGGCCTTCATAAATGGTACAGCAAAATCAATGTCAAACCGAATTTTCAGACATTTCTATAAAGCGACATTGACGTCAATAAACCTATATATATATATATATATATATATATACATATATATATATATACACTATAAAGTATAAGAAGCAGAACAAGAACAATACACAGCAACACCTGCCATACAAATGGTATTCAATCAAGTCATGGCTCAGCAGTCTTACCCAGTCTCCAGGACTCCTGGACTCAAGGACTTGCTACAGGAAATAGCCTTAGTTTTCTCAAACGCCTTAAGAAGCAGCAACAAGAAAACAAAAGAAAACTTTATTGAAAAGCAACAAGAATATGATTGACCACTTGATGTCTGCTCATATTGATTGACAAGGGTGAGCTTCATATATACACCCACAGCCTAAGATATGCAATTAAAAGTTTTAGTTTTGTCTGATTTATATTGCAGCTGCTTCTCCCACTCGTTCTCCTACTTTTAGAACAGAAGAATGTCTCTGTCAATATGTATAGAACCTTATAATAATTATGCAGAAATATTTTCACAGTAAGAAGGCAAATGTTACAAATATTTATATAAAGGATATAACAACTTTGCAATACTCTATATAAACAAAATCAAGTATTTTTGTTTGAATGAATTCTTTAACTGAGGAAATTTTCTAAATATGAATTACATTATGTAATATATATAAATCGAAATAATTCTATATTGATTCAGTACGAATTACTTATATTTGTTATAGGGTATACACCTGAGTAGATTCAATGTTAAACAAGCTACGCAGATTTATAAAGACGACAAAGCGTCTCCCTTGACTAACAACAGACCGGAAACCGGAAATGCCGAGCAGCAGTGCCAAAGCGCAAAGTGTTGCCATAGCAAAAGTCAAGCAACATTTCAATTGTTGTACAATTCGTGACTTCAACAAGAAAAAACAACCAGCACCAACGGTAATAAAAACATTCCTGCCCATTCAGTGGAACTGAACTTCTCCGAATATTTATATATATATATACATATATATATACAAATATATTTATAAAGTCCAGGACAAGTCTAAGATAATTTTAATATTTCTAACTGCTCGTGTATAAGAAAAAGTTAACATTAATAAAAAAAAGAAGAAAAGATAGAAATAAAAGAAAGCAAAAGAAACGCATAAAATGTTAGACTTTTTATGATAATATCCAATAAAAATGTCTTTTAATAACGCAACAAGAGACAGCTAAGGATATGTCCAGCAGAATGTGATTTTTAGCTAACAAAAACAATAAGAAATAAACTAGATTGAAAAGGGAATGCAGAATAAGGAACTGCACATCGAATATACAGTTTGTAGATCCTAAAGACGTGTAAAGTTGGGATACTCTAGTCTCTATTTTTATATATTTAACAGATTATTTATTATATCTTACATTTTATGACATATGTTCAATATTGCAATCATGATTTATATGCAAACTTTGGTCAACTAAAAAAAAAAATTAAAAACAGATTATTAAACAGAATGTTAAATATAAAATGAGATAAAAAATTTTAATATCGCTGTCCTACAGCTTATAATTCGATTAAAGCCAATAAAAATTTATATAAAGTGATTCTAAATGAACAATTTTTTAGTTGTTTATACACAATTATTTTCATATAAGCAATTTTTTGCATTTATGATGTTTCAAAATAACATAATTTTGCATTTATTTAAATAATATTTGTATATTAGCTGTGCATCTTATAACCAATATATACTGTATAGTTTTTAAGCAAGATGTTTTAACCGTTTTTCAACGAAATTTTTCGTGGTGAAAAAAATGACAATTTTTCCACATAAATTAGTCCTAATTCTGTTAATTTTTGTCCGATTTCAAAAGAATATGTTTTTTTAGAGTCCTGGGATTTAGTCCTGTCGAATTCAATTGGTTTTATTCAAATTTTAGTTATTGAAAATTTTTCAATTTTTGCAGTGTTACCCCTTGACAAAATTGCAAAAAATTCAAAAAATTTTATTTCTGTTTCTTTGTTAATTTTTGATGCCAAACGTTAGTAGTGATCCTTCCGATACCAGAAAGGTATAAAAGCTTATAATCGGTGAAGTATTTTTAAAGATACAGTATATACCGATTATATGCAAAAGCTATAATGCAAGAAATTTTTTAGTTTTATGCAATTCAATTGATTATTATACTGTATTTAATTTTTGTCTACTTTTAACAAGAACTCGTTAGAGTACACTGTTAAGTTGCTTAAACGAAGCCAATTGATGATTGTCTGATGCTGCTTCAATGTAAGCTGATTAGATGTGTCGAAAATTACGTATACGCAATGTATATGCGCGTGATTAACAACACACGCACACAGAGCCAGACTCACATGTTTATAGACATTTATAACAGTTAATTTACTTTCTATGTCTTTCTGGGTGACTTTAGTAAATCCCAGTTTGGAGTGTAGTCAACTTTTGAATGCAACCAGGCAACACAAAGACGTAGTCCAGGACACAAAACAAAATGATGACAACCTTTATGTAGATGCCCAGGGACTACGAATAGGTATAGGAATAGAAATGAGCACTGAATGATTAAGATGATCATGATGTTAACGATGATAATGATGATGATTATGATGATAATGATGATGATGACGACAGGGTAGTCTAAAAGCAAAAACTTGACAAAGTATTCATAGTAACACGCGCGCGCGAAAAAAGACATTGAAACTTGTCAGTGCAAAGTTGTTAAGTCAGACGCCTGATGACTTTACGTCACCCGCGCTTGCCTCATGCCGCATGTCAGTTGCCACTTGCCACTTGCTACTTGGCAGTCGCTACTTACCGTGGCGACTTAACTCACAACTGTGTGGGCGTACTCTACGTGCTCCTCCACATTTACTAAAACTCCGGGGCGTGTCAGCACAAAATGTAAAAAACACAACAAACACACACACACACAAATATTATATTATTATGCCCTGCCATAATGTGGCAAGAAAATTAGTGACAGATTAGTTTTGTGTGTGTTTCTATTAACTTAATTGAAGACGAATGAAGATTTGCAAAAGGATTTTTAAAATCTAAATAAAGAAAAACTTAAGCTATCACTTAATGATTAAGTTTAAAATACGTATTAGTTCAAGCTAAGTGGCAACACTTGCAAATTATTAAATATATTATATATAGTATATACGATCTCCAGCTGTTGGGAAATGCTTATGAAGTACCTCTTGAAGGTGCCACTTATGTTCGTTTAATGTATCCTTCATCCATTTGTATCCGTTTATGAGCAGGCCACTGAGTCACTTTGTAAGTACAACTCATTATTCAATATTTATCCAGATCTTTTGCTCACATGACTACACACAAATTGAAGCGATTCATATGTGAACCATACAGCTGCCAGAATTGATATTACACATACGCCTCCTGTGCCAGGCAAATTGTCTGTGATTGCAATCCTGTTAACAGCTACAGCTACAGCTACAGCTACAGCCTTAGCTTTGACTGTGTAGCATTTAATGGCAAACGCTTAGTGAGTCCAAAAACTATGCATCATTTTTATGTGTAACTGAGAATTTAAGGAGGCAATAAACAAGCCGCCAATGGGCGAGTAATGCGCTGTCATTTTCGAGACGACTTGTCACTGTTCATCATAAAATGCTATCTACATTAATTGGCAGACCGATAAGTGGAGTGTAAGTGTATGTGTATGTGTGTGTGTGTGTGTGTGTGTGTGTGTGTGTGGATGGAAGACTGTTAGGTTGAAGCTTTGATTTCATTTTTCTTTTTGTTTGAACCACGCGAAAACGCCATTAAATTGATGGGTCGACGCTCATTCACACGAGTGTCGCGATATTCACAGATGACAAAAACAATTAAAAATGTTGTAAAAATGTTATGTGCAGGTCGCTTCAGTTTCTGGCATTGACTGCGACTCAATTTTTGGGGCACAATTGGTAGCATTTGGTTGCTATTTGTTGTTGTTGTTACTGTGGTTGCTGCTGTTGTTGTTGTTGTTGTTGTTGTTGTTGCTGTTGCTGTTGCTGTATGTTGAGGTTGTGGACACCACTGATAAAAGCAAACGGCACTTAAACGTGTCAACAATGGCCACGACAAGCGCAGCCACGAATTGACGTACGAAACAAGGCTCAAATAGGCCATTGTAGAGAGGGTTCAGTGTATTGCCAATGCTGCAGATTTTCAACAATCAGTTTTATGTTGTTTAAGTGGCTAGCGCTCATTGTGATTGGCCTGAAATGACATTCTATACCCTCTATACCCTCTATACCCTCTATAACCTCTATACTCTATACCCTATAAAATATACAATACCTAAATCTCTTTTTCTGCTCTGCCACACTCACATACCACACAGTTTTGCAATTAATTTCTGGCCAAAAGCAGTGAATGCTTGCTAGTTGTTGCTGTTGCTATTGATGTTGCTGTTGCTGTTGCTGTTGCTGTTGTTGCCTGTGGTTGCCATAAAAGTTAGATAAATTGTATGAACATAGACAAAACTTTCGATCACGCAGCTACGCACGCACTTCATATGAACTAGAGTACCTGCGGAGGGGTGGCGGGGATGGCAGCATCGCGGCTCTGTCAGATTTTGAAGTGCTGGCCAGGGTTCGCAACCAAAAAAACACCACAGCCCAACACCCCAAGCCCCCACCCCAAACCACAGCTCTAAAGCAAAAGCAAAAACATAACCAAGGGGATGCGACTACCGATTATTTATAGTTGAGAAAGTTTTGTCATTTACGTTTGAAAATTTAAATTTTAATTGAGTTTTCTTGCTTTTGCTGCTGCTGCTGCTGCTGCTGCTGCTACTATGGATTCTACTTCACCATGTGTCCTGCTGTTGCCGAGGTGTTCGGCATTTTGTATGAAAATCAAAAAGTCAGCCAACTTAATGGGTGGCCATTGCCACCAACATAAGTATTCACGTTATTCCAGGTGCTCTACGCAACTTTACTTATTCTAAGCATGATAAAATCCCGAGTTGTCCAAATTGTTTTCAAAACTTTTTCAATACCCTTTACTTTTTCAAGTGAAAAATAAAATCAAATATGGTTGAGGGATAGATGGCACTCCTCTTTGAATTATTATAGATAGTTTTATAACTACAACTATCTAATGTTACACAAATGTTTTAAACTTAAGTTAAATGACAAAATTTAAAGCATTTCATTGCACATAGTTTCAACTTCTTTTGCTGCAAAAAATATTTCATGCTAAATTTACATAATTTTTACGTGCATAAATTGCATCTGCCATAAACTAAAAATTACTTTTCAAAGATAAAACTAATAAATCGTTAAGTTCTTAAAGTTACTAAGATAAAGCAGCTTAAAATTAAGCAATGGATATTATGTTAACATTATGTTTAACTTATATTAAACCAATTTATATACATTGATTCATATAGTTAATTGATAGGAATCAAATTAAAGACTGCAATTAATGGGTATTTGGAGGTCAATCAGTTGTTTTTCCTTTTTTTGTGTTGACTTATTGATTGCAAGTAAATACAACAAATATATGTTATATATATATATATATATTTGTTACTGTTTTTGTTTTTACTTTTTGTTTATATAAAAGAAAAACAAAAAATAAATAACAAACCACATTGGAGCAAAGAGTTTTCACTCTAGTTAAAAAATCAAAGTTTGAGTTACAAACAAGCGAATTGTTGTTGTTATTGTTGTTGTTGTTGTTGTTATTGTATATTTGTTATTTTTCCTACAATGCTTTGACATGTGTTTGTTTGTTATTTGCTGTGTGTGTTGCTATTGTTGTCGTTGTTGTTGTTGTTGTTGTTGTTTTTTATTATTGATTGGCTCGTGTTGGGAACAACAATAAAATATATATAGTTGTATGTAACGTTATGCATTCAGTTAGAGCATCATTAAAAAATAGAGTATAAAAAAAAACATGGGAAGTAAATTCAACTAAGCCTTGTATCATAAAGGGTAACAAAAGAGAGTATGGCAGAGAAACTGGCAATAAAGCAGCTAATAGATGAGGATTAAAGTTGGCTGTGACAAAAAACAAAAATGTCAGCAGTCGCATATTTGGCTCATTAAATTGATTTTCTAGCTGTTCTGTTGCCCTGGCCTCATTTAATGGCTAAGCAAAAGCTACAAAATTCTGCTGATATGTACAAAAATATATATATTTATTTATTTATTTTGTTATTTTCTTCTATTTTTTGTCCAAAAGAAGAAGCGAAAAGCTAAAAGCTGAAAAGCAAACGATTCAATGACCGTAAGCCATAAAACACACGCGGCTCAATGGCTGACCGAATGACAGAGTTCATGTATCATTAAGGGAATTTCTGGGACGACACACTAACAAACACCAACAACAACAACAACAATAATAACAATAACAGTCATGACACAACCAACATCAACAACAACAATAACAACAACAATACATAACAGACATTACAATGGAAGTTAAGAAATGTCGAAATCCAAGTATTAAAACAAGAAACCAAATAAAAAACAACTCCAAAAAATGAAATCTTACAACATTATGCGATTTAGCAATGGTCTTCGTCTCATTTTTCCCTCACTCTTCATAATATACTAAACAGTTATAAACAGTTTTTGAATCTATACATAAATATATGCAAAACTTACAAGCAATCCTCGAAATTGAGTTCAAATTGTTTATTACATTTAGAAAATGAATTTAAATAATTAATTAACACATATATTACGTTGTAACTATATTGCCATTTTAGCTAAGTATTGGTAATAAGCATACAAAGTGCAGTTGTCAAAGCAACTGCCACCTAACCCGATTCGCTGTACTTTGCATTGAAATCATTAATAATAATTGAGTTGGTGCAAAAAGCAGAAACTTCCATTTACAGTTGTCAAGGCAAAAGACATCAAGTTGGAATATTCTGTGGTTGTTGCTGTTGCTGTTGCTGTTGATGCTGATGGTTACAATTGTTGTTACATTCGTTGTGCAACTGGCATCAGTCGGAACACATTACGGTTTATGCCTGAAGTTAGAAAATGTGTGCAAATGTTGCAAGCCGCAGGAACAACTCAAAATCGCAATATGACACATATGCGACGAACAGAGTCAGCCAAATGGCAAAAACCAAAAACCAAAAACCTAAAAACTGAGCACTGCCAACACATTGCAACGGTAAACATGTAAAATGATGTTGAAGGTGTTGTGGCTCTGTGTGGGTGTTAGTGTGGGTGTATGTCTGTATCTTTATGCTAGCTGCATGTTAACGTGCATTTAAAAGAATGTTGACAATTACGAAAATTTTTGGTGTTTTTGGGTAAACGAATGTGCAAAGTACGAGCCAAATGGGCGTATGAGTATTTTCTTTTCTTTTTTGTATGCATGTAAGTGTTTGTATACGTATGTGTGTGTGTGTGTGTGTGTGTGTGTTTGTGTTTGAAGTATTTAGATGAACGCTTTTTTTTGGGCTGTGGCTCGTGCAAATGCTGGAGAGAGCTCAAAACAGAGCATTTTGAAGTTGTAATGGAGTCGCTGGATTAACAACTAAAGAGATAGACACAATGAGAGCAAGGGAGAGAACGATCCAAACAAGAGTGTGTAAAGCATGAGAGAGCATGGGATTGGCACTCTAGGGCTTGGCTTAGGCATTCACAACACGTTAAGCAAAACTTTTAGAAAAACTCTGCCACTGTCACTGCCTCGGTCTCTGCCTCAGCCACAGCCACAGTCACAGTCTCAGCGTCAGTTACAGCCTCAGTTGCTGTCTCTGCCAGAAAACAGGGTGCTGTTAAAGGCGCAGGCGCTGCGCAGCATCTGCGCGACTTCGGCGACAAAGCTACAAAAAACATACCAATGCCTGATGTTAATGTTGCCGCTGCTACTACTGCTGCTTGATTGAGAGGTCCTAGCAAGGCTACAAAAACAAAACGCACATCAGTACGAATCCTGTGAATATCTATGCAGGACAGAGCGGAGCGCTCAGCATCGGGCGCTTCAGCCACAAGTGAAAATTATAATGAAAAGTTTATTATTAAAATCGCTATAAAATAAGCCGAATTTGTGCAAAACTATTTCAAATAATTAAAAAACTAATTTAAAAGTAAATTTTTTTAAAATTATTTTAATATTAAATATAAATATAAAAAGCACATACAAAATACTAAAAAAAACAAACAAAAACTCAGCTGGATAGACCCAAAGCATTGCCAGAGACAACAAATTTTTAAGCATCTGTTCAGCTGCTGCTCTCGGTCGACGTTGACGTTGGCAGAACGCAGTCACTGCCGCTGCCACATCCACTGTGCGACTGCGACGGCGCCGGCAACGCGCAGCTGTCCGCAGCTGTAGAGTGTGTGTGTAGAGTTGTTGTGTACTAAAGGAACTTGTATATCAAAGAGATTCTTTTCCTATATATACTCTCCGCTCACCTCTGCCGCTCTCTCTCTCTCGCTTTCTCTCTCTTACTCAATATTTCAATCTATCTGTCTCTGTTTAACGTTCTCTTTCTCTCTACTGTCAAACTACGTCAGGCAGCCGAAAGGTAAACAAAAACCTGTGCGCGTGTTTTTGGTATCAATAAAACACCGGCCCAGTGACTGGCTGCAAGGCAACAACTGCCATTTGCCACCTGCCACTTGCCACTTGCCGCCGGCCGCCAGCCGCCAGCCGCTGGCCACCTACCGCCTGCCGCCTACCATAGAGCTCCGCTAGCCACTTGCCACTGTGACGTCATGGGGCGAACTTATCCAACTTTGGCACTTGCTGTGAGCATTTGGCGGCACTGTAAACTACTCTGTCTGCTATTAGCCTTTCTCCTACTCTTCTGCGAAACGGTACAAGCCAATCCGGATGCCAAACGCCTCTATGATGATCTGTTGAGCAACTATAATCGGCTCATACGACCCGTTAGCAATAACACGGACACTGTTCTGGTCAAGTTGGGTTTACGTTTGTCACAGCTCATCGACTTGGTAAGTAAATGCCATAGGCACTTACCAAATGTTTCCACAGAAAATACAATTATCTTATGAATCCATTAAATTATTATTATTATTATTAAACTGCACTCATACTACTAAGATTTATCAAGCAAATAACACTAGTTAACATAAATATTTAAGTAAAGGTTTTTTAATTGGAGATGAAGCTTGTTTTTATTAATAATAAAACTTAATTTAAATTTATTAATTATGGTTAAATTATATATCATATATTTTATATACTACTTAACAAAAAATAAAAAAAAAAATATTTTTATAGTAGGCTAAAATAATTATAGTATCATTACATAAAAAAATATTTAAGTTCTAGGAATTTTATGTGTTTTTTGGAGGAATATACTGCTGGTTAAATAATAAATATTATATATTATTTTTAATATATTTTTACTTGCAAAGGAACTAAAAGTAGAAGCATAATTCAAAATCAAAATTTAAAATTGTAAAAATTTCGCAAAAACCACAAATTAATTGAATATTTTGTACTTGATTATTTATACTATATATGAGAACTTATATTGCCAGCAGAACTGCCAGTATTTTTATAGAAATTAATAGCAATTAATCCAATATATGCAACTTGATTAACTTGCATTTAGCATAGTCTCAGTCGGTTATCAATTTGTACACAAATTTTGCTGTCTAGTGTAACTAATGCAATTGCCAAACCTTGACCAAACATACATTAGCCAAAGAGACTGGTGATTGGCGATTGGCATTTGGCGTTTGTCGATACTCTTTTGAGAGATGGGCAGCAACTAGCATTGCCTTTATTTTTAATTAAGCGCTTCAATGGAGCACTTGGCGATGGGGGTGGTAGGGAGAAATGTTTCGGTACATTTACCAGGATTCATTATATCGAGTGGATACCAAAAAATTTTGTAAACAGTTGCACAAAACTTTGGATTTTAAATAGAAAAATGTTTGACATAAATGTTAGCAAATGAGCCAAAATGAAAACTGAAAAACTGTAGAAGAAAAAAAAAACTTACCAAAAATATATTTTTCAATCTGCCATGTTAAAAGCAGCAGCTGTAAAAATGAACATGGCCAGCCAGTGGGCAGGCAGCAAGGAATTTTCCTTTTTACTCGTAAAGGCTGCACGTGCAGCAATTTAACTAATTGATTGAATGAAAGTTGAATAATTTAATTACAAATTCCAGATACAAAGTGAAGGCTTTTAGAATAATTTTAAGTAATTTTTCAAGATTTTTATTTCGAAAAAACAAAATGATGTTTATAGAACCCAACAGTCACAAACTTATTTAAACTTGTATATAAAATGATACTTCACTAGTTGCATAGTTCAATTTAGATACAAATAAGTAATATCATATATATAATATATAGATAAAGTTTCTATATTATTTTAACTCACAGATGGAATTGTAATTTGTTGTTGACGATAGTTGATTTTGCCAGAAGAGTAAAGTGATTCCTAAAAATGAAATTAAGAACATTTGTCAACAGTCTGACAGACGATTTATATAACATTTCAGCAGGATTTCATTTCATTTACACCAAAAATAAACTATGGCATAGTTCTAGGCGCGCTTGCTTAAAGTTCATGCCGTGGCATTTGTCAAGTGTCCTGCCAGCAGTGGAAGTTAGTAGCGATAGTACAAGCAGTGCATTTTCTGCAGATATTAGGGTATGTTAGATGGGGGATATAGGAATAGCACACAGTGCCGTTACCACGAGGCTTAAAAGGTAATAAAACAAGCCAAAAATCCAAAGACCGTAAGCTGACAGCAAAAAGCACATTAGCGCCAGAGGCAAAGGGAGCATGGCTAGTGGCGGGGTAACGGGATATATCATAGCAGACACAAACAACCAGCTACCAAGCAAACAAACAGCCACAGACTAGGGCCAAAGTGATATAAGAGGAACAGCATCAGCATTAGTAGCAGTAGCAGCCCCAGCCGCAGCCACTAGAAAAGAGTAGAAAAATGCAAATCCTGCTTGATGCATGGGAGTCCTGTGTGCAGTAACAATGTTTTATTTTGATGATGGCTTTAATTCTTATACAGAATCTCAAAGATCAAATTCTAACGACCAATGTATGGCTGGAGCATGAATGGCAGGATCATAAATTTAAGTGGGATCCATCTGAATATGGTGGTGTCACCGAGCTGTATGTACCCTCTGAGCATATATGGTTACCTGATATTGTGCTCTATAACAAGTGAGTTGGACGCAGGATACACTCAATAGGATTATGTTTCATTTACTTTTATGAATACCAGTGCGGATGGAGAATATGTGGTTACCACCATGACAAAAGCCATTCTACACTATACGGGCAAAGTGGTCTGGACACCGCCGGCCATTTTCAAATCGTCCTGCGAGATTGATGTACGCTATTTTCCTTTTGATCAACAGACTTGTTTTATGAAATTTGGTTCCTGGACCTATGATGGTGATCAGGTATGTATGTCTATCTAACTTACTATCTGCTTATGTGTGTGTGTGTGTGTGTGTGTGTGTGTGCGAGGCGTGGCAATAGAATTTATGAGCAACGATTTATCTAAGAGCTGAGCGTACGCTTACAAGCCTAAGATGTTGGGCTAACATCGAAAGGGCGTCGGCTGCAGATTAAAATGTGAGAAATTGTTAAAGTGTAATTGAAACTTGTCTAACCGTTGCCTTTACCGTTACGCACACCAAAAAGAAACACAACCCCGCTCTCCACACGTCCCCTAACACACCAACTTTCTACACTCAACTGTGTGTCGCTGTCATAAAAATGCGCGGCCATAAATTAAAGCAAAGTGCGACTCCCCCACAAACCGTTGCCGTCGCCGTTTCCGTATCCGCTGACCGGACCAAATGTACCACTGTACAGTGGTACCAAGCACTTTGTTATTTAACAAAAAAAGAAATAAATTCATATTACAAATAGAACCATTGAAGAAAGGCTATAGAAATAGAAGCATATATATTGATTTCGAAAGCTAAACGTTCAATATTGAAAAGAAACTGATAAAGATTAAAGTAAAGCAATAATATTCTGTTGCAAATTGCATTTGTATCACTGTGCAATGCCATCGTTGGCAAAGCATTTAAATTTGCTACTCTTTTAACGACTGCACTTGAGTCCCAACTGAAAGAAGCTCAAGGCGTTGGTAGTAGTAGAGGCGTTGGAAATGGAGCTGAAAATGGAGGCGAAAGATGTCGCCAACAGTCTACAATGACTATAACGGTGTCAGTGACGACAAGGGGACTGACTGACTTTGATGTGGTCGACGAGCGTCACGCCCGTCGGCTTTAAGTGCCTTTAAGCTTGATGTCTTTTACGGCTATATCAACGCCTTCATTCGAATTTTCTTTTGCTCTTTTTTTCTTGGTTTTTTTGTAGATCGATTTAAAGCACATCAACCAGAAGAACGATAAGGATAATAAAGTGGAGATTGGGATTGATTTGCGGGAATATTATCCAAGTGTCGAATGGGATATATTGGGTGTGCCCGCGGAGCGTCATGAAAAGTATTATCCCTGCTGCGCTGAACCATATCCGGGTGAGTTTCGTAGAGTTTAAAGCTACAAAAAGCTTTGCTCGCCAATACGCGAAAGCTCTACCCAAACTCACAATAAAAATCCATATCCCAAATCCAAATCCAATTTCCTGGACTGCCGCAACCTATTTTTTTCCATTCTCTCTCTCTCTCTCTCTCTTCTTTGTCTCTTTCTCCTATTGTCTGTCTCTTTTTTGGCGTGCTTTGGCTGTGCTGTTTCTTGTTTATTATACAGATATATTCTTCAACATAACGCTGCGACGTAAAACACTTTTCTATACGGTGAACTTAATCATACCTTGCGTGGGCATTTCCTACCTATCCGTCCTGGTCTTCTATCTGCCCGCTGACTCTGGTGAAAAGATTGCACTCTGCATTAGCATTCTTCTATCGCAAACCATGTTCTTCTTGCTTATATCGGAAATTATACCATCCACGTCGCTGGCTCTGCCACTGCTGGGCAAATATCTACTCTTTACCATGTTGCTGGTCGGACTGAGCGTTGTCATCACCATCATTATACTCAACATACATTATCGGAAGCCCAGCACACACAAGATGCGACCCTGGATACGCTCGTTCTTCATTAAAAGGCTGCCAAAGCTATTACTAATGCGTGTACCCAAGGATTTGTTGCGTGATTTAGCTGCCAATAAGATCAACTACGGATTGAAGTTCAGCAAGACAAAGTTTGGGCAGGCTCTGATGGATGAAATGCAAATGAATTCGGGTGGATCCAGTCCGGATTCCTTACGTCGCATGCAAGGACGTATTGGCATTGGCGGATGTAATGGTATGCATGTAACCACTGCAACCAATAGGTAAGTTTCACACGATACAAACGAGGACACTTCTAATGAAACAGGAACATAACCTCAAAGCTCTTGAATAAAAATTGTAAAAACAAAAGTGGAAAAAATTCAAATAGAGGCAAAAAGTGCAATAAGAGTAACTGTGAAAACAAAGAACAGAACGAAAAGCATAGTGAAAATTTAATTATGATTATTATGAGCCAAGCAATATAAAGCAGAAAAAGAGAAAGAACAAAAAAAAGAGTCAATGAAAACTCAGGGGAATGTAAGACTGGTTACAAAAGATAAAAGTTATATATAAAGATTCTTGAAATGAAAAAAAAGGAGATTTAAGCTAAAGCACTTCATGAAACTAAAGCATATAAATATTTCGAATGAACTAGAGTACATATATATGTAGTTAGATATATATAGAAAGATTTTTGTTCATTTCAATGGGAATACCAAACACTCTTGTCTCCTTTCGTTTACAGATTTAGTGGACTAGTTGGTGCTTTAGGTGGTGGTTTAAGCACACTAAGCGGGTACAATGGGCTGCCGTCAGTTCTTTCCGGTTTGGATGATTCCATGAGCGATGTGGCTGCACGCAAAAAGTATCCATTTGAGTTGGAGAAAGCCATACATAACGTCATGTTCATACAACATCACATGCAACGCCAGGATGAATTCAATGCGGTAAGTTTCCCTGTAGCTGATTGAATTTTTAATTGAAAATTCCGATTTGCTGGACAACAACGACATTGACAACGACAACGACACCAACAACGACAACGAACATCGACCACGACAAGAAAAAACGACAACGATGACAGTGACAACGGCAACCTGATACCTTCCGTTGAAGCTGAAACTGAATCTCTACCAGTGGCTGATATCAAAACTGCATAAGACTCCAACGTAGCCCGAAAACCACAGAAATCACTTTGCGCGTCTGTTCTTGCCACTTGTAGTGGCTATCGTTGTCGGAGATCTTTTCAACTGTTTGTTTGAGCCATCTGCTGGAAGCATGAAGCTCATTTCTGTTACCGACTTATTTAAGCTTTACCATATTTGCACTTAAAGACCACACAAAATCCACTTTTAATTGCTTTTGTTCAATTGACTGGCAATTGGCTCGTTTCAATCAAATCCAACACCCAGCTCTTTGTACTTCAATTCTTTGTTATCTTTCCCTTTTTCCTTCTGGTACGTGTTTCATTTTTTTTCACTGTTTTTTATTTTTTTTTTTTTGGCCTCTGCAACGTTTTTGTCTGCTTTGTTATTGGAAGTTTCGTTTTGATTGATAGCCAACTGGCGCTCTGGCCATAAGCAGATTAACGGCCAGTTGCTTAATGAAAGCAATCGCTCAAAGTGTGCGCATAAAGCCCAGTTAACCAATATTATGCTTACAACTACGATAGCCTCTGTGCAATTAAGCTATATGCCACATATGAAAGTAACATAATTTAAGTACGAACATTAAATATACGTTTATATATCAATTTCATTCTTTAATCAGTGGCAACAATTTTACTGTGGCTGTAAATAAATTCAATTGGTTTATAAAACTTACTTATTGAAATCACCAATTTATTTAAGAGTTCTTTTGAATCCAAATTGCTGGCCAACTGACTTGTGTTCACTATTTAAACGGTTAATTTTTATTCAATATCCATATAAATGAGTTAATTAACTGTTATAAATAATCTGATTAAGTTAATAACTCCAGAAATGTGTTATAAAGAATATATAAATTATAGTAAATTTTATCATATTTAACGTTCGCTCGTTTAAATCCTTCCTTGAAGAGTGCAATTTAAGGAACGACTTGAACGAGCGAATTAATCGAACCACTTTAATGAGCGACTTTAAGAATCGACTTAAACGAACCACTAGTTCATATTGCACTCTAATATTGCGATGAATTAAAAGATTTTACTTATTCAGTAAGTAATTATATACATATATATTTTTGTTATACTTTTTTATTTACAGGAGGATCAGGACTGGGGCTTTGTGGCCATGGTTATGGATCGCCTATTTCTTTGGCTGTTTATGATTGCATCATTGGTGGGCACATTTGTAATTTTGGGTGAGGCGCCATCATTGTACGATGACACGAAGGCTATTGATGTACAACTATCGGATGTTGCCAAGCAAATCTACAATCTAACTGAAAAGAAGAATTAAACTTAAAGTTGTATTTCAAAAAATTAAAAATAGAAAAAGTTGGTTGGTTAACACTTATCTAATGTCTACCCTAGTTATATGTAAGCTTTAAAGAAAATTAATAAATATTTGTTGGCCGAAAGCAGCCAAGCAAAATGCTAAAATGCAGCTGTGGTTTCTTTGGCAACGGGTTGGCAGCTGGTGCACAACCAGAAAGGTTAACCTTAATGTAAAATATATATATATATATATCAACAAAATACCGAAATTTATGTACACTAACCGAACGGTGATTATATATTATATATATAGTACTACAATTTAAGTTGGGCTACAATTTAAAAGGTAACGATATGGCCAACTAATGTAGAAAGCTAAAATAACTCTTTCCCTTGTGCATATTAAAAATATTCAAAAATTTCTGTAAACTTTAAAAAAAAAAGGGAAAAATTGTATAACAAAATTTCTGGCAATGGCTTTCAACGCATACATCAACACCCAAGTTGCTGTTGTTGCTGTTGTTGGTGTTGCTGCTGTTGCCGCTGTGGCAAGTCAAAGTATTTGCCTGGCATGTGGGTAGCTTTGCGTTGCCTTTGCATTTGATAATTGCAAAATTAACCTTTTTTTAGGAAAATGCGCAAGCAACGGAAGCAACTCATGTGGAAATACTCATAGCTGGCAAGGCTACAGGAAAAGCCAAGGATGAAGTCCCAAACAGCATAAAATAAGACCAACTTTGACAGTGTCTTAAACATGGATATTACCAAACAATTTTCTACAGGCGGCAAATTTATTAAAAGTGGCCTTATGTTCGTTCCATTTAAATATATTTATAAATATATAGATCAAGTTAAAATAACATAAAACGTATGCAAAATTATTAAATATTTTATTATGTACCTTAAAAAAAAAAATTTTAAATTTCAGATTTATTCCAAAAAAACAATAAAAATGTATATTTCTGGCAAATGCAGACAATTTGGTCAAGGGCTTAAGTTTCGACTTCCAAACCAAGTTCTGCTTGCCGAGAAATAACAAAACTACTAATATAATTTAAATGGTCCTTTCATTTGGTATCAATTCCTAATATTTGATTATTTGGTAACTTAATTTAGCCGGGAAAACACTTGGTACATTCCTTTATAGAATAAAAGGATATTTATGCAAGCTCTAACATGCATTGCTCAGCAATTCCATCCTCTAAATAGGGTAGATTATCTACCATATCAAATAAGACATTATTCGAAATAGAAGCAGAAGTATTGTCGTCGGTCTCTTCACCTAATGTTAGCGATTCGGTATCTTCTCCTATTGGTAAATTGAATACATTCTTAAAATCCAATTCAGTACTATTATCATCGTAAAAATTATCACTCGAAATAATACTCTCAACTTCCCTAAACTGCTTCAATGTTCCATACACATCCGCTAACGGTTCTTCATTATCATTGGTTTGTAATACCAAATCATTCCATACATTTTGCAAAGCAATTGTACCCATTTTATAGGCGTCGACCATTAACTCCGTGCATTCAACATCCTGGACATAAAACAGAAGGTTATCTATACTATTTATGGCAATATTACATCTATCGCGACTGTTTATCAATATCAATGTTCTTTGCATATATACATGAGCGAAATGATGACAGTTATTCTTGGCATAATGACGTGCTCTCGAATCATTCATTCTAATGTCCCTTTCCAGTGGTATAAGTTTTTTTAATAGCATAGCTTTAGTTTTGTGCAAATTATAGATAGCATGATCTATCTCCCTAATAATTGGCAACTCATCTGTTTTCTTTAATGGAATCTTGAGTAGATGTATTTTACGTATTCCTCTAACAGTTTTAAATTCTAAAGCTAATTTCTCTTGAGCCCTCAGCATTAATAGGCATAGGGGTAATGATTTTGTATGGATATGCATTTGGAAAGCAACACAAAGCAGTTTATAATCAGCAAAACTTAATAGTTTTCCACCTTGATTGCGCAATACTTTCTTTTCCATTTCAGTGCAAAATTTTTTTAATACATTTATATGAACCCATTCCACAACACCATGTGTGCCAACATTTCTACCATGTTTGTGTTTTTGCCACTTTTTAGTTATAGGCAATACCAACCTGTTGACAAACCATCCACGCCAAGTGTTTAACGGATCTGTTTCATATTCAGTGAGTAGTCGAATTTGTTTTCGTTTTTCCATATCCAATAATACAGTTTCCAGGCAGGCAGGCACCATATCCTTAACCGTGAACTGATGTTTTAGTTCTCCCAAGCTAAAATTCGGTTTTCCAAAATATTTGCAATATTTTTCTATTTGATCCTTCCAGAAAGCCATTTTCGCATCAAACTCTATTATATTTAAATGTCGCGTATGAAATGTTGAATATAAAAAATTTATCTTGTTGGCATTTTGCCAAACTTTAGAAATACTCTTCTCACTCAACTCAACTGTTTTAATTCTTTCACTTTGCATTATTAGCTAATAATTAAAGTATAAGAATAAGTATAAATGTATTGTAAATTTTTAAAAAATAATTATTTTAAAAATAAATATATGTATTGTGTTGTATTGAAATACTTTTGTACAGTGTTAGTTTAGAAATGCTTTTGAACTATATAACTTAAAATTCAAAGCAAAATAATTATTTTTCACTTAAAGCATATTTTCTTAACAAATTTCAACTTTTTTGTATAAATTCCATAACCAAGTTCTAATCAAGTTGAAGTTAGTGCCGTTAGCTGCTTTAAGGACCTCATGTTGCCAAGAACATTCTTGGATACATAAGTCGAGGTAAAATTTTCAGTCGCAATTTCCATTTCCATATACATCACAGCTACTTGTATTTACCCCACCATTTGGGGCAACCTCTTAAAGTATGCGGCAATCAAAAAATATCTGCAAAACTATTTGCTGGCAACTGCAAAACTATTTCTATACAAAATGTCACAATTTGTTTTTGGTCTTCTTTTTATTTTGTTTGTTCTTTTTTTTACCATTCTCTCTTTATTCTATGAATGTCATTCAAATTGATGTGGGCTGTTTGGGCTGGTTGATGGTAGGGTCATGCCTCCAACTGTAGTTGGAGCCTGTCAGTGTCAGTTTGCGTATAGCAACAGCAATTTCTTATGGCGCACAAACTGTTCAGGCAATAACAAAGGAAAGTTGCAACAACTGCCAGTTATTCGTTATGCAACAAGTATCCAATGGAACTACGTGTACTAACTATATACTTACATATATAAATTTATATATATTTACATATATATATATATTTTGCATACATTTGCCAACATCAGCAATCACTTTACGCATACGCTTGCTACATTCATGCCTTCACTCATTCATTCATTCATTCATACATGCCACACCGTGTCGTGTGTGTTACGAACTCAGTTCCGTATTGCTACTGTTAGGTTGACAAGTTCAATATGCTGCTAGTATCGTCTCTTTTGACTAACTGACGGATTGACTAACTGACTAACTGACGGATTGACTAACTGACTAACTGACTGGTTGTCTAGCTGAATGTCTGACTGACTTTTGTCAACTTGCCGCATGTGTGCACCATTTTCGCAACTTCCCGTCTACTTTTCACAGTTCAGCGATTCGTAGCGCTTTTTATTTTTGTTTCTTAGCTTCAATTTAAATTCATATTATTTCTTCGTTACACACACACACACACGATATACACCTACTCTATCATATATACACGAGTACTCCTACACACTTCTTGATCGTTTATTATATATAAATTTAGAAACACATAAACAAGACACATTTCTGTTTAACATATGCATAAAACTAGGCAATATCTTAAGCAAAAGAAATATAATAAAATATAATAAAAATAATATATTTAATCTAATAAAAAATACTATAAACTATTAAAAAATATTTACAACAATATTAAATTAAATTTATTTATTTATATGCTTCTCACTACTCATTGCATGGAGTTTTATGTACAGTCAGCTATGGAATCCAAAGCATCTACTATAAGATTGGCATAGAGAAATGTTAAAAATATACTTATTTTATATCTAAATATTTACTTACTACTATTGTAGTTTATTTTGTAATACTATATAATATTTATTTCTATTAAAATATTTAAAATGATGTTGCATATAATAAAATAACCATTTGCTCTGGGCCCGTTTGAATGGTTTTTGGCTTTCGAATATTATGAGCCAAATATATTCGTTTTTTGATAGCCCTCAAGTATATGTTGTAAATAAGTATAAAGAAGGCACTTAAAAATAATATTTTACAAGTATATTTTTATAACATTTTTGACATCAATCTAACATAATGTCAAAGTGCACATAAAAATCCTGATTTCCTAACTTGCTACAGTGTTTACTCTATAATGTATATATAATATAAGAAAAAATATATATATTGTTGCCTCCTTTTTAATGCATTTTTATTTTGAATTTATTTCATTTTATTCCAATATTGAAGTGAACTCAAGTTTTATTTTTTGAGATTTTACAATTTTTTACGTAGCTGCAATTTAATTTCCCGCTGTTGGTAAAAAGTTTTCAATTCGTTTGATAAACCATTTATTTATGTCGCCTGACAAATTCAATTTGATTCCAAGCAAAGCGAGGGTTGTACATGGAATTGCATAATAGTGTGTGGGGTGCGGCTTAAATGTGATTATGGAAATGCATGCGTTGCATGCAACATATTTAATGTAATTTCAAATTGGAAATGGTCAGCAAGAAACTTAATCCATTGTTGATATTTAAGCATGATTAAAAAGTATCGGTAAAACTCCTATAGTAGCTAAATACAGTTGATACTTCTGGTAAATATGATATAGCTATATTTAAGTATAGCCTATAGGGTATCTAATAGTCTGATATTATTAACTTTTTTTCTATTCTTCACAATTCTTTGAATAGACGCAATCTAATTAACATTGCCTTGCACTGTCCAAGTGACTTGTATATTTGCCATTTCATTTTGACATTGTTGCAGCTCGCTGTCACGCCCATTCGCGTCCCATGCGATTAGGGAAGGCGTGTCAGTTGTCCTATTTTATCGCAAAAACAATTTGTCGTGAAAAAGTTTCTGGTGACAGGATGTTTTTTTCCCCGCTTTGTGGCAAATTTCATCAACGATTAATAAAACTGCAGAAACTGCAGGGACAAACTTAAACTGGATTCTGTGACATGTCAAAAGTTTTGAGTTTTATCATTTATTTATGAATTTTACGCTCGTAAAGTTCTTCCAACATATACATATATATATAAATATATATATATATATATATATGTATATATAAATATATATACACTCACTTATTTGCACACACAGATCACATCCAATTAGCATATTAAATTAAATAAATATTAAACTAACTACTGTTGCCCTCTGGCAGCTCATCAGCCTACTAACCACAAGGTACACACATATTACGTATACGGCCTGCAGTCCAGCCTTGTCAATACCTAAAGTGATCAACTACACACACACATACACACATACATACATGTATATACATACACATAAACAGAGACATGTCATGCAGTTAGTCATTCACTCATCAAACAGCAACCCTCCCATTTGCCTCCACCACAGTTTGTCTCTATGGATTACCTGCCAGCAGGTTTTACGAGTCCTGTGCCTTGGTCCTTGGCTCCTTGCACCACTCATAATTTATGCCACTCATCTTAATAATTTTGGGCGCAAAACTTTCCCAACATGCAACGACATCAATGGCAATGGCAGCCAAAATATTTTAAACATTTACTTAGCCAGCAAGGTTTGTGTAGTCCTTGGCGCAGGACTACAGCCAACAGTTCTGGTGTCCTTTTTTGCCCTAGCTCAATTTTACTCGAATAGCTGCTTTGATGCGGTTCATTTGAATATCTTTAATACAAACTTCAATTACCTAATGCATAAAATGTTTAAATCTCATATAAACCTATATACTCTATATACAATTTTTCCAGTACTTTTGGCACCTTTTATTTTGCTTTTTATTTAAAGTTAAAAAAAAGATTTAACGTTTGATCCCAGTAACACACAAATATTTGAGAATTCCACTTTCCTATCATCCATTGGAAAAACCTTTAAATTTTTATTTATTGCCCCTAAGGAACTACTTTATAAGCCCCTATAAATATTTAGAGGTTAGGTTTAAGTAATGAAAAAATATTGAAGAAACATTTAATGTTTTTAATAATTTCATAATTTATAGCTTAAAAGGTGAAAAGGTCGGACACGTAGCACATAAAAAATAGAGCGGAAAAACATATTTTAAATCCTTTTTAATGCTGAACATTAAAATAAAGTTCAAGAACTAGTCAATGGCGTGAACTTTTCTTTGGCTAATTGAGTGCATCCCTGGCATTGTTACCTTCGCCTTGGCATGTTTCATCAACATTGTCGTTGTCCCATCTTGTCACAGTAGTATACCACAACCACACACACATACACACACATACACATATACACTGAGTGTTACACATATATTAACATACATATAGCTATAACGCCCCATGCGGCGGTTTTGCTGTTTGTTTTAGTGCCAATGTAGCATAGTTTTATGCATATCCTAGTAGTCCTGTGTGCAACATCTTCAACATCTTTGGCATAACTTTATACTCAGCTACGCCCTACGCCCTACATCCTACATCCTATATCCCAAGTCCTGTGTGCGTCCTCTCTATGCGGCTGTTGGGTCTTTGCATGAAAATGCTGCGGCCGTTGCTTGCTTCTAGCTAAAATTTACTTTGCTCTACTTCACTGGGTTTTCCTTCTTTTCTATTTTCTGCCTTGGCACAGCTGAACGCCCTAAAATGGTAAGCATATTTGCCTGTATATATATCTATATACATATATATATATATGTATATATATATACACTACACATTATTCATTCATGTTGGACATCCACTTGAAAATTGACTTATGTGATGTATACTCACACTCACACATAGACACACACAACAAATATATATGTATGTATTCAACCACAAAGACAAAGACAAAGACATCCTAGACGAATGACTCTCAGCCTCCAGCTGTGTGCTGGTAGCTTTTTGCGGTAACTTGCATTAAAAATTACGTATACGACTTGTGCTTTCTGTATTTTCAAACAATGCCCAATGCTAGTATTGTCAGGTGGCACAGGTGTTGAGGTGATTGTGTAAAGGAGATGCACTTAAAACTAACTTGCCTAACTGAAATTGTCCTTTTCAAGTATGTAAAATATCAAAGGACATCATTTAAGCCTTTATAACATTGATGTAACTAATTATTGATAAGTACAAAAGTTGTCAATGAACTTTCATCATTTATCGATTAGTTTCACAAAGAGAACTCTGAAATTACATTATAATTTCTAATATGCTGTGTGTATTTTTAAAGGACAAATTTGCATAGCCTTCCATTAACTTATTTTTTAATTAAAGTGTCAAATTTAATTCAGTTTAAAACATTTTCAATTTTCAATTTTGCTTGCAAAATGTCCTTAAACTATGCAAATTTTATGAAAATATTTCTAACTACTTTGACTGCATCAAATATCAGTTTATTGAAGTTTTAAGTTAATGCAAAAAGTCATAGTATATGCCTTAAGCTCTTAGTGCAACTTCAGTTTCTAATATGCTGCAACAATTAAGTTGCAGCTGTTTGCTGGTTGAAACAGAAAAATAAAAAAAAATTTTCTACTTAAAATCAGCTGGCACAATTTTCACTAGCAAAATTAAAATGCATAAGTTTTTCTCTTTTTTTTTGGTAAGACTTCACGTGGCATTTAAAAGGCACTTTGAGCCATTAAAGTTACATTTAGGCCAACACACGGTGGGTAACCAACATTGCCACATAACGCCATACTAAGCCCTTGGGCGTAGTCGTCTCTGACTTTATACCCAAAAACCCTTGAAACTAGGCAAAAGGAGATGGCAAATTTCAAAGGCTGCCAGTGGATGCAATGTTGGTAGTACTTTGGCCAAATCCAATTAACTTGAACTGCAGCTAACACCCACATTTTAACAAACAGACACACGCACACACACACACACACAAGGTTGTAGTTACAAGCATACCGTAAACAGGCAACGTAAGTTGCAAGAACCCCTTGAGGACATTGTTGCCAGCTTAAAGGAAACCAGGGGAAGTTAGAGAAGCTGCATCAAGGAAATCCTTTTACATTGCGTTTCGCGCATCAGATATTATAAACATTTTTTGGCTTTTGCATATTTGAAGGCGCTGCCATTACTCAAAGCAACCAAAATGACTTTGGTGACAGGACGCTGCAACTGAATGGCGGCTGCAGTGTTGGCAGCGGAACAATGAAGCATTACAAATATCCTTTACAAGCAACAATGCTCAACAGCTGCCACATAATAATAAAACGAGCAGCATCCTTCACTCAGAACGCTTACTGACAAAGCATCAGGCAATGCAAACACTGCAGCAGCCTCTGAATAGCCTCACTAAACCACCAAATGAAACTGCTACTGGGCGTTAGATATGGCTTAAACTGTGACTCTTCATTCACTGTTAATGTTTATTCTATTGTGCTGTAATAGTAACTGTTAAAAGTGCAATTTCTGTTACGATTACTGTTACTCTTACTGTGCTCAGACAAATTAAGTGCGACGATAATTACTTTTTATGCTACTGCTGCTGTAATTGAGTCACTGTCACTGTTACTGTTTATAATACTGTAACTGTTAGTGATATTTCTACAATTGACATTACACAAAGCTGTGATCAATGTTATAACATAGATTTATCCAATATATATAGATGATAGTTACATTAACACCGCTCATATCTAATGGTTAGTGAAATATGTTGCGACTGAATGCCTAAACGAGTAGCAAAGTGGGTCATGTTTACAATTAACTTTTTAGTCTGGCCAACACACAGATACATAGACATTATATTTCACTAACAAGAGCTAGCACCAAGAGTCGTGCATCCTTGGTAATAGTTGCTCAAGCAGCCACAACCGCAGCGAAGCCTCAGTTTCATCAGTATTATCCCGCATGCACAAAGGACTCACTGTCCGCATTGGTTTGGCGTTTTGAACGCACTAATGGCTTTAGGCCACGCCTTACGCCACACGCCTACATCCTTTTATCTAGAAATGCATATTTTCATCATGCAACAGATCGCAGCAGCAACATTTTTGGGCAAACCTACAGCCATGTTGCACATTTCTCATGCATTCAGCAATATTAAGTGGTAATTTCCATTTGTAATTAGCTGCGGGCTCTGATCCTCTCTCTCACTTCAGCCAGCGCATGCATTATGCAAGTACTCAAGCAATTGCCCTAATTAATACGTCCTTGATATGCTAAGTGAAGTAAGCTCTAACTACAAATATATATATATATATATATATATAATATATATAGTATATGGGTTAGCTTAAACCATCGCCAACCCACAACCACAATGCTGTCAGCGTCAATTATAATAAGCCTAATTAATAGTGTGGCCCACAAAAGGACTTCTTCCTCTATCACACCTCGCTAATTCATTAGTTAACGCATTTCCTCTGAATAAATAAGAGCCTCAAAGTGCAAATTTTGATATTCGCTAATTGTACACGATATACTATAAATGACAGCAGTACGTAACACTAATAATTTATATATATATAATATTAGTCAGTAATCAGGAGAGTTAACTGTAAGCAAGGACGAATGTAAAATAAATTTTAATCAGTTTAATAATCCTTGATAGTTCAGACATGAAATCCATTTTAATTACCACAAGTTTATACCTATTAAAGCATCCTTGACTTTACCCGATTGATGCCAATTCAGAAAATTCGTAAAATCTATTGGAAATATGGTCAAGCCTGTTAAGCATATTGTTAGCTCTATAAAAATGATGCCAGAACCTATTAAAAAGGTCCACTTAGTATCCCTATACTTATCAGCATATGTCTTTAATCGGAAAAGAACTCCTTCGGGAAGACAAAAGAGCCATCCAGTGCTCATTATACAGTCTAGAAAAGTCCTTTTAGGAAGCAGATGTGAGCCCTTATTGGCAAGCAATTGCCTCTTCTAGTTCCTTTGTTATATCTTACAATTGACAATCGCCTATCGATAATTGATAATTAAATTAATGATTAGGAATCCCCTAATTAACTTAATTACTTGTTTGAATGAACAATTAAATCAAAGCTGCATTTTGTGCTAAAAAAAGAATTGTTTAAAATGCATCAAACGAAATCATAAAATTCTTGCATTGAAAGTGACCAATGAAAATTCCGAATATGCCATTATCATCATTAAAATTCATACACAAAGGGGTCCAAAACAATTCAGTTTAAGCCCTTCAGTGGTACCACAAAACAATGCACAATTTGAACGGTTTGCACCTTTTGTTCCACATTATAGCATGTATATTTCTTATGGGCGCTTCTTGTTTTTGGGGTTGTATTTTTACTGTTGTTGTTGTTGTTTTTTTAATTTTTTTTTTTTTTTGTTTTTTTGGGGTAACCAAAGCACGCAGCCAGGCTTGAAATTATGCTTCCCGTAATTTGACATGCAGACAATACCATTTAACACCCCGCTGGTTGCATTGTTTTGGTCCTTGAGCTCAGAATCGTACGGAATCGCAGTGAATCGGGCAAGAGCCCTTTTGCTTTGAAGGCATTTACCCAATGGGTTTATGTACCTCATGCATATTTTGTTTGTATATAAACCCAAGTAAACAAGTTATACATGCACACAAATACATACACATACTCATGCATAAGAGCTATATTCCTTTTAGCTCTATTTAATGATAAACAGAAAATTTAACGCTTTGTTATTGGTGATTAAAAACCCATTAAGCCATAATAATGTTCTAGTGCTCTTTACTTTTTACACACAGCTTAAGTGATCCAATGGTGACTAATTAAACGATTTTGAGATAATTACGCATAACTCTTAATAGAAGAGTTATAAACATCAACAAGAATAGCAGAATATAAGCTAAGTCTATAGATAGTTCTAGCTGAGAACATATTTAAATCTATCAAGACTAATAACTAACATATCTAAACAGGAAAACTCTTTAATTTACTTATGATGAAAGTAAGTTAAGTATAGGGTATTGCTAGTGTCGTGAATATATATATGTAGGACTGGACAGCAGTTATTCTTAGTTTGTTTTCCATTTTAATGCTCAGAGCTCTTCAAAAACATTCTAATTAACTTTTATTACAGTTTATTGTTGCGTTGCGGAAAAACCGTTTTCATATTTTAATTATGTTGAAGTGTCATGGTTTTTAATTGTAAATTATGGAGCCAACACAAAAATTACATAAAGCAACAAATAGCAGCAACAACAACAAAGTGCACAAATAATAATAGCCATAGTCTCTGCTTTAATAGCAATTCTGTTTTTATGCCATTTCCATAGCAAATGTTATAAAGAAGCTGAGCAGGATCAATGCATGACTTGGTATAATTTCATATAAGAAATTTATATGAAATTAACTTTTACTATATAGTAAATAGTATACTCTATATAATAGTAATCTCAATGTTTAATTAATGCTTAAATTATGTGTTCATATAATAGTTTCCACTGATAATTAATTCAAGACGTTTCTCTTATTGAAAATTACACTTAAATTGCACATCAATAGCCACATCCTTCAGCTACGCCACTGGCAATAAGCTGCCAAGCAACCGTATATACACATAGCACACATGGCAGCGCATTCATCCAACCAGACGAGAGCTGATGCTGGCCAACACATGTATGTATGCATCATATAGTAGTACAGCTACTGCTTTGTAGCATTTGCTTTTACCCGAGCAATGCCCATGCCTATAATTATACGCTTGACGGCACTGGCCTGGCAGCGATGATTACGTAGCCGCCCTGTTGTTGTTTGTTCATTAATGAGTGCAACAAAAACAGAAACAAAAATACAAAAAAAAAATATAACGTTGTGTTGTCTCTATGTATGCGTATATAACACACCACATCACAACACATATCACACTCTTTCACACACACACACACACACACACTGAGACAGTCACATTTTACAGTTTCTATGCCCTTTTATGCGGGCCTTGTCACTTACACGCAAAATTTAGCAAAGCGCTGAGATAGCGAAGTGTTGTCCTTGCTCTTCCACCCGCATCCTAGCATGTATCTGGTTGTGTATAGCTGGGTGTATGTATGTATGTATGTAACTGTGTTGGTGTGTGGCTATATACTGTCTTTTGTTGTACTAAAATTGCATATTTTGCAGCTTGATAGCTCATTACACTGACACTTGATTGTTGCACGTACCCCAACGAAGCGCACACTCACACACAAAGCAAAACATTGCCACCAAGTTTCACTTGTCAGCAAAGGAATATACACTTAATGAATAGAGATGCGCAATCTTTAAATTAATTACATTAAAAATCAATTCTTATATATACAAATATAACTGAACAACCGACCTAAATGTAAGGGAACAGCAAATTGCGTACTAAAAGTTCATTTTTTTCCTTGGCTTCTTAAAATCTCATTTAATAGAATGTATATGTCACATATATAGAGTCCTTTAAGTTCTTTATGGATACACTATCGTGACAGTAAGAACTACTAACTAATGATTTCGTTAGCATAGTTTATGCTTTTCGTGCTCGTGAATAAATCACGAGCTCATCGCTGTTGACTGTTGACATGCCACTGTGAAGGCGCTTAAGTGTTTTTATTGCCCCCTTCTAACATACATATATATACACACACTTACACACACACACACATATATAAATATATATATATATATATATAAAGAAAAAAGCTTACCTAGTGCTATGCCAGGACAAACCTTTGGCAACGCGTTTCGCGCATTTTCCTGCATTGCCAACGACATTAAAAATCCATTTAGCGTGACGCTCAATGCTGCTGCAAATGGTGTGGGCAGCAGGCACTAGGCGACAGGCAACTGGCAACTGTCACGATACAGCCGCCTGTCATTCTGGTGACTAGTGTTGTACGTGGCATACCAGCCACGCCCCAACTCCTCAAAACGGTAATAACCCGTTGAGTGGCTGAAACTTTTGCGAGTCATTGTCATGCAATAGGTAAAGTGCAGGGAAATTGCGCGTATATTGAGTTATTTTTTGATATTTTTACCCCAAGAATTTGTTAACCAAAAACAAATTACGTTAATATATATATATATGTATATCTATATATATTTTTTATTTAGTTTTTCTTAGCTCTCAAAGTTAATGCATTTTGGGATCGAGTGTTTTCATTAGCCAACTAATTGCAATTGAAATCTAGGGAGGAAAGTTGCCTTTTGTGTAACGTTCGCACCAAATTGACGATTTTCACTTTTGACTAGTCAGCTCTTTCTCTCCCTCTTTCTCTCTCCCTCTTCTTCTCTTTGTGCCAGTGTCTGTCTCTTGTATGTAATTAACCGCTTAATACAATGTCACGCCCATATTGGGAGTTACGCTATGGTATAGTACTAATATTATCCCTGATTAGGTGCAATTAACATGCTCCACGCACAACGCTGACGCTGGTCATCAAAGCTGGTCATGTGAAGCACACAATTTACCCATTCCCAGTAGAGATTACAATGTAACTGCTGAGCGTGTGCACTGTGATAAAGCTAATAAAGTGGTTTAATTGGAAAGCAAACTTGGATTTAATGGTTTAACCATCGATCTAAGCCACAAACTCACTGCGTATGTATGTGTATGTGTCTACACAGTTCGAAAAGGATTAGGGACACGTGCTAATAGCTTTTTCTTTGTAAGTTAATAAGCAAGCTAGAAAAGCATTTAATTACTACAGTCCCTGAATAGATTTAATAATGATATTAAATAAAAATTATATAATTCAATTACATTCAATCTAAGTTCACATTTTCAATCAAATATAAATATATATAATATGCAATCAATTTAATTGAATTGAATTTCTTTTTATAAGTTTCTTTTTCTCCTTGACCCTATTTCAATTCAAATTATTGGTAAAAGCTTTGTTAGCTTAAACAAATTAAATGCAAAATTAGATACCCTTTGAGTAAATTGAATTATTTATCTTTAAATACCCTGCAAATTGAAATCGCACAAACAAGAAGTAACAGCAATTGAGCAACTTTAGGCCAATGTTAATATCCTTGCAAGATATTTAATAATAGTTTTTAATATATATGTATTATTAAATACCTTTGCTATATATAAACTGAGTATTTTGCCAGTCGAAAGTACTCATGGAATCCTTGCTGTAGGTTTGATATTTGGCCTTCAGTTGCTGCTGATTTTATATCCATTCAAGCCATGAGTATCCTTCGAAATGAAATAAATGTTAGCTGCAAGTTTGAGTTTCTTTTCAAAACTCTCTGCTGAGTGTAATGAAAAGGTGTCCAACTGAAATCTGATGTTGTATATCCTTTTTTTTTCTTTTGCTTTCATCTCTGAAAACTTATCGCACCTGCTTTGTGCCATCAAATACCAGAGACGAACAAATAAACAAACCAAATTGAGTAAGAAAAAATAAAGAAATAAAATAAGAAAGAAGAACGACAAAGAAAGAAAGAGTACGTAAAACTATCTGCTGCATTTATTTTGATTTCTAATACAAAATGAAAGAGAGACAAACTTTTAAAACTTAATTTATATGCACACACACATACATACATAGAAATACTTACAGAGACACCAACAGCTAGAAAGACAAGGACATTGAAATTCCAAAGGATTCAACTTACAACAAAAAAAACTGTAGAGTTATTTCAAGCATACTCACACACATACAACAACTGGACCCCCTATGGACATTTGTTTGAAGTGGTTCCTAGCCACAGCGTGTATATACATATATATATTTTCAAGATTTTTATTTATTTTTAACTTTTGTTTTCATTTATTTTCAATTTATTTCAATTTTTGACGCTCAAACAGCATTTTTTTCTTACTTTGTTTAAAAATTTACTGTCTGCAAACATAAAATAAATTTATGGCTTGACAACCGAAAAGGGTAACTCCCACTGTCTCTGAGAGGTGTCAAATCAAGGCTCTTGCATATGTGTTCTTACAATCGATTTCGACTTAAAAACAATAAGTTTATCCAAAGTTTTTTGCATTGACTGTAACTTTTTAATGAAAGAAGTTTCTTATGCAAAAATAATAAAAAAAAAAAAACCATAGCAACATATATTTAAGTTTTAATTATAAATAAAATTCTTATTTAAGATTATATTTAAATTTATTCATTTACTCTCCTCATTTGAATTTGATGCAAGACACTTGTGAGCTCAGTGATTCTGATTATATTTATTGAGCTCAATGATGCTTAAGGAAAATGCGTTGGAAATTCATTCTGGGCAGACTTAAGTCCCAAAGCGGCTATAAATTTATGTCGGCAGACAGCTGTTGGATCAGGACATAGGTTCGGGTTAGTGGGAGTTACAAGTGGAAATGGGTACTAGCTGGACTTCAAAGCAAATGGAAAACTGTTGACTTAACCGACTACGCTCCCTGGCATAATTTGATTTGAGTTGCGCTGCTTAAATATGCGCTAAGGCTTGCGTTGTAGCACTCGTTATAATGTCTGGGCACACAATTAGTGGCAGGATAAATAAAATAAATTATCATAATAATGTCAAATATTTGACCAACACAATTGCATTATTTTAGCCTGTCTAAAACGCCAAAAAAAAAACAAAATACAAAAAAAATAAAAAGAAAAGACAAATCAACGCTCAGCACCTTTAAGCTACCGAACAATAAATTGCAATCGCCTTGAGAGCAACCCAAGCAAAAGGGCAAAACTCATTACAAATGACTGCATTAATTTCAACTTGGGCGAACAAATGAAGCTTCTCGACAACGTCAAATGGTTGCTATGCGGAGGTATACAGAGAAATAGAGAAAGAGAGAGAGAGCTGAAGTAAAACAATGTGTGTGTTGTGTGTGTGTGTGTGTGTGTGTAGGGAATAGGGTAAGGTTATTGCTGCAACAGCATAGGGCAACAAAGGTAAATGCCAGACGACTGATGCTACTTGAGTTGCATTTGTGCACCAGGAAAATGCAATTAAAAAGGCGCATCAAGTGCGCTTTCACAAAAGGGGCGTGACAAACGCCTTCCAACATCCAAAGAGCAGAGTGCAAAGAGTAATTTAATAAGCAACAGCAACAGCAGCAGCAGCAGCAGCAGCTTCAAGAAACGGATTACTCGATACAAAGAGCATGACAAGTGACTCGCTCGAGATTGAAATTAAGTACCAAATTGTGAATACAAAAACAAAATACAATTAGTGCTGCATATTAAATAACTTAGTTGCACTTAAAATATGTTCTCTACTATTGCACAGTTCCTATTAAATTATCGCTGACAATAATTTACAAATTAAATAACTTTACATTGGACACTCTATAAAAATATAAAACTTATTACAACAGCTTTTGTTATGCTCTTTACGGCGTTGTGCTCTGTTATAAAATTCTGTTAACATAGATAATTTCAAGCACCGCCATTAAAAGTTAACAGCATTCCCTTTTGTCGTCAATGAACTTAACATAGGATCGGTCTGTTAAGTAACATAGCTGCCTGATCAACAGCTGAGCTTTTATCAGAGTTGTAATGAACTGGTTCCTTTTTGTTTGTTGTTCTTCGTTTTATATAGGTTTTATATACTCATTTCTTGCATTTATAAAATAGGTGAAGTTGATATATTCTAAACAATAATAAAAGGGTTTAACAAAAAATTAGAGATCAACAGGATAGTAATTAATTGCGAATATTGATGACTCTAATTTATTGATTCCATTTGTTAATTGGTTAACATTAATGATTTAAAGTTAAACGTAAAGTTCTGTTGGTAATCTAAATGCTGTCATAGCACTTATTACTGCTATAAGCAATCCCCAAAAGAAACTTCATATACCATTTGCATTTCATTTAAGAGTATAAGCACGTAAAACCCTTCCGAACTTGATGGCTCCAAAGGGTTAAAGCGACGGACAGCTGTTTCTGCTGATTAATTGCCCAAACACAAGACACGCAAATTAAATTAGCCAATAAACGGCGGGTGGTCCATGGCTAAAAACAGAATCCCAAACTCCTGTACATTATGGAGTTTAGACCCATAGTCTTTAGACTCCAGTAGCCCCAGCGAGCGAACCGTGAAAGTGCCAACTTAGAAATTTGGTTTTTATTTTTCGCCAAAAGGTTACAACATTAAAAACAAATGAAGCCCTAATGGACTACGAATGCAGAACGCCCCAAGCTTCAAGTATGAAGCTGACCCAGGGTAGCTCTTGTTACAACTTTGGCATGGATCCTTTCTACTGGCATGGCACAAATAATTGGCTTAATTTTTAATTGACGCGAAATTAATAGCCTCTGCCATTGGTGGGCGTATTGGGCGTTACCATTGGCAAAACAAGAAGCAACTGGAAGCTACTGTAACCGATGACAAATGAATAAAAAGAAAATATAAAAAAAAGCATTTGATTATTAAGTAGAATTTTTAATACACTTGCCACAAAAATGCATGCAAATTGATCAAATTTATAAATATTAAACTTAGCAAATATTAACTATTATTAAGCCTATATTTGCTTGAACAAATACTAATTGGAATCACTTGAATTAAATTTTATTTTTTATTCAAATGTTTTTGACTCAATTTGAATAAACAAAGAAGTTATTGAAATCAATTATTGAAACTATATTTCATGTCTGTTAATTGATTATTAAAATGCATAAAAATTGCAAGAAATTGCTAACTTTATGGTAAAGTTATAATGCTTATGGCAATTTGGATACATACTTAAGTATAAGAAAAAATTGAAAAACTTGCCTGTGGCAAAGTTTTGGTGGAAAACTTGGAAGCTAAAGTTCAGTTCAGTTCAGTTTAGTTCAGTTCGAGTTTGGCTCATTAGCGTTTCTGGTCAAAATTATTAATAGCAGTAGCAGCAGAATACCGTTTATATATAGAGGATGAGTAACCCGGGCACGCCCATTGCGCTAAATAAGTGGGAGACGAAGGTGCAATTAAGCAGCTGTTAAATTTAATTAAGCTTCAGCTTGTCTAAGCCTTTGCCACGTAGTAGACTTTGGCTATCCTTAATCACAGCCCACGCTAATCAGCATGTGTGTATGAGCGTTTATTTGTGTTTGTATGTGTGTGTGTGTGGGTGTGTGTGTGTGCTGGCTTATACCCATTCAGGTGTCTGTGTGTTAGCGTTTTGGGGCAAAACTTTTCAACTCTGCACGGTGCAAATGTTAAGCGTGAAACTTTTTTTTTTTGGTTTTTTTTTTTTGCTGCCAGCAACTTGGAAGTTGGCTCAAAGCGCGCCAAACTTTTCGCATAACGGAAACGGAAATACACGTCAAGTGTGCGGATAGGTGTCTCGTGCTACCCCGTAGCAAAGCAACATCTATTGCTTCATTCTATTCACAACATAACTAACCAGCAAGAACCAACAACAACAATGAACAACTCGAAACAACTATTTATTTAACAGCCAACATTTTGGGTGCTCGTCAACAGAAATCATCCGGAAGGAATACTTTAATTAGTGGCAGGTGTGGACTTTGGGTCTCTTTTCACATATTTATTTATTTACTTTTGCTCTGAGGTAAAAAAAAGTGCAAAAAATAATTTCAGTAATCCTTTAGCAGATTATATTGAATATTTACTAAAGGACTTTAACTTTAATAGTGAAAGAAATTTTATATAACACAAATATAAATGAAATAAGTTTAAAGGATAAACTATACCGAAACTATCTAAAAGATTAATTTATAAAATTAAATAAACTGAATCGTTTATAAAAAAAAAAATACTTAAAAATACTCTTTAAAATGCAGCTCCTTGAATAAGGAGCAAATGCGTGAATCTTTTGCCTAATGACTCATTTCTTCAATCATTTATTTTACTAATCTCAATTATCCTATTAATTTTATCCTTCGTATACCCCACGGCTGTCATTAAAACTATGCCATCTGGCTTATACCCAGTTCTAAGCACATTTTTCATATAATTTTAGACGAGTCGAGTAACTAAAGTATAAATTTGCGTAAGGCTTGAAGCATTTGGAGTCATCATCATAGTTTTAGCCAATGTTTTTTCGGCTCATTAGGAAACGTTTTCCCTTTGGGGATTTCATTTATCAACGCTAAGTAGTCCATTTATATGGTTATTTACATTTAGCTGAAGCACATTTACCCCTGGGGCGCTTTGGCTAATAAAACGTGGCTTATACGCCAAAAACCAAATATGTACGATTAGATTACACATTTGGTATGGTGATGTTGGTTCCTGGTTGTTGGTTGTTTGGTTCTTTGGTTCTTTGGTTGTTAGTTGTTGCTGGTTGTTGTTTACCTTTACCGCAAATGCCCGACACGCCCCCGTAAATGCCGTCAACGCCTTAATGGTAGAAAATTGCAGTGGTGCCGACGGCATTTATCCAAGACAAGCGTCGACAAGTACAGGAACCAAAAAATAAAAGGAAATCAAAACAGCCACTTAATATATATATATATATATATAGATATATATATAGATATACATATATAGTTGTTATATATTTTACATACACGAAATTGGTTTTTAACTGTATGCCAGGACAGGACAGAATGGGATAGGACAGAGAAGCCAACCGCAGAGAGCAACTGAAGCGCCTTGGACCATGAGACCCCCATCCGGGACCAGTTCCTTACTAGCTTTGCCTCATGAGAACTGAGCAATTTCATTTTACAACTGTCGTTGGTTTCCTTTTCTTGCATCTCTTTTTTTCTGTTTTCTTTTTGTCTTCTTTTTTGCGCCATTTAATGTAAATCGTAAATTTAAAATGTCATGTAAAATGCTTGGATGGGATGCTGATGCTTTGTGGGCGTGCCCACGCCCATAGCTGGGCACTTGACAGCGTGCGCCACTTAAACGCTGAACACTGAATGAGAAAACAAAAAAAGCAAAAAAAAACAAAAAAAAAGAACGAAGGCAAAACAGAAGAGCAAAAAAAAAAACAACCAACAACGTAACTGAACAAGAAACAGCAGTGAAAAATGTTATTAAAAGCAGTTTGCTGTGATTGCTCAAAAGGACATACAGCAGCAGCAAGAAAAACAGTAACAGAAACAGGAACAGGAACAGGACGACAATGAAATTGCAGCACACAGCGTAACGCGACACTCTTCAATCAAACACTTTAAGTCTTACTACTTTCCTAAGTACTTCCTGAAATATAATTCTTAGTAATTTCATCACAGTTGCAACTATATTAAGGATCAGTTCAACTCAAAGGATTTATCAAAAATTATTAAATTGTTATAATTCACACAAAGCACTATAGGACCAGCAGTTATACTTATGAAATCTTGCTTATAACTATAATATATTCAGATTTTACAATTACTATTAATAGTTTCTATACAAATCTTAGCAGCGCTTCTTCGTTTAAAGTCAATGCCCAAACCTCAGCGAAGAACCGAACCTAAAATCTCTTAAAGAGTTACGTAAATTATTCTGCTGCATTTGTGAAGTTTTCAAGCGCGTTAGCAACTACATTTGGTGTGATGGTGTTTCATATTAAATTACCATCAACTTCTATTATATCCTATAGATAAGTGTAGTATCCTAAAGATAAGTATTGTGCCTTAATCAAGCATTTTCTTATGCACTTTTCCTTTACACTTTCCATAACTTTGCGCTTTTAAACTTATTTCGTAGAAGATATTTAACAACAAATTTGAGTATCCTTTAATATCCGTTATTATCGATACTATATTCATATCTATTGATGATATAAAAGTTTTTGAATCGAGTTAAATTGGTATTGCAGGACATAACAATTTGTTGAGCATTCGGTTGTTGCATGCAAAGCGGGGCGTGACTTAAGCTTTGGGTTTCCTTTTAATAGAATTTTATGAACTTAAGTAAAGTCGTGTCCAAATCCTACGCAGCTTACTATCATACACCATTACAATCACATATACACAAAGAGTATACTATATACATATATATATATATATATATATATATATATGTACAGAAAGAGATGAACAGAGACACATGAAGAGGACTTTGTGACTTACGCAACAGCAAAAAGCTTTCAAAAAGGCTAAGACAGGCCATTGCAGGACGAGTGCCAGGACGAGTGCGAGTGCGTAAAATGGCAGTTAATCGTGGCCACGTACCAAGACTATTAATAAAAGCGTCTTTAGGCCAACATTTTGTGGACATCTTGGGGCTCTGTTTCTCCTTATATCTCCATCTCTCTTTGTTACTTTTTCTTTTTTTTTTCTGTTGCAGGCTGTGAAAATGCTTAGAGAAAAAGAAAAGTAGCAAATACAAAAACAAATACAAAAACAAATACAAAAACAAATAAAAAACAAATACAAAGAACACAAAACCAAGAAAAGCGGCGCATCATTAATTTCACGCAGTACAACTGTCGAGCCTCAAGCATACTCACACACACACACACACACATACACACACCACACAGTTATACACACTCAGATATTGCTGCAGAAAAATGGCAAAAGGCAAACTTAATAACAACAAAATGGCTTTTGCGGCCGCTTGGGCTAACTCGACTCACATTGCCAAAGGCAGCAATTTTGTAATTTATCATTGCACAAATACACACAGCTCGCCTAGACAAACACACACGCTTGCAGTTCTTTGTGTGTGGCTATGTGGCTGTGTTTATGTGTGTATGTGTGTATATATGCAGTTAGTCTTGTTGTTGTAGTTCATTTGTTTGTTCCTAAGAAATGAACTTTAGAACCAAAAGCGGCGCGACCCCAACTTAACTTAACTATTTAACCTAACCATGGGGCTTAGCTCTAAAATATACTGTATATAACTTCTTAAGAGAAATACAATTCATAATATACAGAGATTTTTTCTTAACAGTTATGTGACTTAAGTGATACATTAAGATATAAAAATATGTTAAGCATGAATTTAAATAGAAGTCGTTTATAAAATAAAAAAAATAGAACCAAAAATCAACAAAAAATTAAAATATAAAATATAAACAAATACTTTAATTATTAATAAATAAATAAAAATTAAATTTAATAAATTAATCTTAAAACACAAAAATAAATATTAAAATAAATGAAATAAATAAATAATGAAATAATAAAAAATAAATATAATATAAGATAAATTAAAAATAAATAACACACACATATACAAAAGCAGCATAAATAATTAAATAAGTAAAAAAAAAACAGTTTAAGTTTTAATAACTTTCTACTCACATAATTAAAAATGTTTTATCTCATGTAATATTTATTGTAAACTCATTTTCTATGGCTCTCTCTCTGTCTCCCTGTCTTTGCCACTCCCTTTGTATGTTTCGAGCGCCCTACATAAATACATTTTAAGCTCTGCTAATGCATTTTAATCTATATTCCAACTACTTGAAACATTCGAAAAAAAAAAGGTACTGACCTTTGTAAACCTTTTGACACACATGTGGGTTAACTAGTTGCCTAAATACACTGCCAAAAAAAAAAAAAATAGAAATAGAAATAGAAGGAGAAAGATAAAAAAAAGAAAAACAAAATTTGAAAAAGCAACAGCAACCCCAAAACCCACACAATATTGTAACAAAATAGCCTACAGCGTGAGGGAGAAACAGACATAAGGACCAAGGATTCCACAAACAAAACACAAACAAAACATTGCTTTGAAATTAAATAAATAACTGCCTTGAATAGCTTGTCGGCTACCAGAAGATGCAAAGGGAGGTGCTAAGGGGTTAAGGTGTTTGGACAGTGTATAAATGGTTGCTGGTATCCAGCAGCGACACGTCAAAGTCAAGTCATTCACACTCATGACCACGCCCAGCTCAAACTTAACGCCCACAGATTAAAGGGTATATCGTAGAAAATGTGAAAAGCAAATAGGAATTCGCTCTAATTGACGTGTCTTTGGTCAAATCTAGCAAATTTTGGGCATCGGAAAAATATTTTTTTCCTGTCACGCCACAGGACGAATAAGACATGCGACAGTAACGCACGACTGCATCTCAAGTAACTAGCAAATATATATATATATATATATATATATGTGTGTGTTTCTCTATCTATGTGTTTGTCAAGTTCCATTCGCACGTGCTTTTTGGTACTTGTAAACGTACTAGAGCAATTTGAGCTCAAACAAGCCAATCTATGACAATGGTACCATTGATTTACCCTTTCTTAAACCTATTCAAAGGATATCAGAGTTTTATTAGCTAAATTAAACAAAAATGAATAGAAAATACAGTTTTTACTTAGTATAAAAAACAGGAAATACTAATGTACATTGAACTTATCTCACATCAAAATTCGTATAAGGATTTGGGCGTATCTTAACATTATAACTAATATATAAAATAAGATTTGACTTATATTTACAGAGTATCAGACTGGCGCATACTTTACAGTAATATATAAATAAGAATTATATTTTATTTCTATTCTTAAGTTCTTTTTAAATTGTTTGTCACATTTTCTGGCAATTTTCTGGGTAATCATTTTATTTTTCTTTAGTATTTCTTTTTTTGTTTATACTTTCTTTGATTTCCATTGCAGAGATTTTAACTGGACACGTTTTCTAATTAGTTACGTTTGGTCTCTGACAGTTTATGTTAAATGTAATTGGGCATGTAAGATGCATTAAGTCACTTAACAACTCCTTTTGGCCATGTCTATAAGGCAGTTGTGCTGTCAGTGGCTTATGAAATAGCGTTTATGCTGACCGCAAAAAAATCATCATCATAGTCCTAAAGTAATTTGCATATTGTTTTGGCTGGGTTTCGCTGAACTTTAAAACTTATGCCAAAAGAGAAAATGTGCTGCATACTTTGCAGCTTTATTCAAATGCCATTAACAGTACAGCCAAAGGACATAAGAGCAAGAAGGAACAGAACTGTAACAGGAGCAGGCACATGCAGAGGCACAGGACATAAGCCACGTTTAACACTGTGCATGGAACACAAAATAGAAATAAACATGATAAGTTTCTCGCTTAGTTTCTCAGCTCAGCTGTTGCAGATGTAGATAAAAATGGAGATGAAAATGAAGATGGATATGGATATGGATATGAAGACGAAGACAAAGATGAAGCTGAAACTGAAAATGAAGTTGGAGGTAAATATGAAGAAGGCATCTTTTCATTTTTAGCAAACGCATATGACGCACTGACACTAAGCAGCACAACAAGGACAACAAACATGCAGAGCATGTCCCGTAGAAAATATGAAAAATGTAAAACAAAAATCTGGCAAAAACTTTTCTAATTTAAAACTGCCAACAAAAAACAAAAAAAATACAAAATAAAACAAAAAAAAAGTCACACAAAAAAAAGGAATGAGAAAAGGAAAGGAAAATAAAATGAACGAAAGCAAAAAACGAACCAAAAAGGGCGAAGACAAATGAAATAAGGCTGTTAAGTGAAGTAAAACTTAAAAACCTTTATATACTCTGTATATAAGCTATTCAAAAGTGTATTAAAAGATATGAATCAATTACTACAAATTATATAAATAACTTTTATATACAAGTAAATTTATAATTCACTAATAATAAGATGGATATTTTAATTTTAAAGCGATTAATATATAGAGATATAGTTATAGTATAGGGTATTCCTGTAACCGATTCAAATAGTACCTTCTTTTTCGGGCTATGTCGTATGACATTACAGTGCGTATTCCGTCAAGAAACTCGCAAATTATGTCTATTGACAGTAAAGAAGAGAAAGCCTTTGGCTTTTCCTTTTACTTTTTTTGCTGTTGCTTTTTGTTCATCTTATGTTCTTAGAGTCAGATGGCAGCCTACTGCACTGCACATGGTTGATGAATGAACGAATAAACGAATAAACGAATGAACGAGGCCAAAGAGATTTCAACTTTCTAATTTAATGCGGCAGTCAAACGAATAACTTCAATGACAAAGACAAAAGGCAAATGGTGAATGTATGTATAGTATATGGTAAACGGAGCGAACATACAGAGCCAAATAAATGATATTGCATATAGTATATACATACATATATATATATATATATATATATATACATATATTATATTTTTGTAGGCAGTCAACGTGGCGTATGCTCAATGTCTGTTCAACATAAGATGGGATGGAACTTTTAACATATTGTATTGCAAAGGCGCATTATGAAAACTCATTTCTTAATTGAAAATTAACAGAAAAGAAGCAGACGACTGTCTGTCATTAAGGGGCGGTGACATTTGTTGGTATGTGGGCGTGTGCAATGTGGCGTATATGTGATAATTAAATTCTTAATTAGCAACGATGAAATTAAGAGAAATATTCAAATAACATTGATGGTATGAGTATATTAAATTTATGCCTTTACATATATATGTATGAAAAACTTCAAAGGAAAATTCAATAATTGAAATTACTTATTAATGTGGTATTCACAAGGATGTGCCAACACAAAGGAAGACGATTTGAAGTTAATTATATATGTATTAATTAATTTATAATAACAATACGCATAGTCTGCTTAATCAACAAATCTATTATTTATAAGAAAATGTATTTTCCGTAGTAAAGAAAAAATAGAAAAATTTAGTTTTAAAATTGAATTTATTTATTGTTGCTTATTGTTTTTGTGCTGTAGCTTCCACTTAACAATAAAATTAAGTTATAAACTTTTAACTTTAATTTTTATTTTTAATATTAGTATATTGCTGATACTATGAAAATATTAATATAGATCGCATTGATTGATCGATGTAAAGGTTACTTTATGTTATATATTATTATATCATAAATTTTACTTCAATTCTTACTATCAAAATTGTTAACTTTATTTAGCTTGTTGCGTGCCAAAACGTGTGGCACTTGACTTTCAACTATTTCAACCATTTCATATTGGGCTTAAAGCATACTGTTGACCAACTCACACTTAAGTGGGTATCACCTGTCGCACAATATCCGGTGGTAGCATAAAGTTGTTTTTACGCAATGGAATTTCACTCAGCTGTCGGTCAATGGGTGAACGAGTATCGTATAGAGATGGAGATTGGCAGATGATGCCCAATGTGCCAAAGACACATGATAGCGTAAAGAGCCAAAGGAAGAAGCGATCCATAACCATGGAAACAAATTTCCAATCCTCGACAATCTATAAAAGAAGAAAGAAATGAAAAACCATTCATTGAGATAATTTCCCAGCTAAACGTAAAATTTGAAAATTTTGCCTAAAAGTTACAGCTGACGATTCAATAAATTTGGATTTAATAATTTTTTACTGTTTCAGAGCTCGTAAAACATAGATGTATAGAATAAAAGAAATGAAAATGGAAGTAGAAATGGATATGGAGACAAAGAAAAGGTGGTATATCTATTGCCTCATACTCGTAGTGTGGCTAAATAAATTGGTTTCAATTGAAGCCATAAAATTTCGCTTGTGCCTCTGCTGTGCCTTCAATTCAATTCAATTCAATAAACTTGAAATGTAATAAAAATATAAAGTTATGATTTAATATTTTACAATTTCATGTTGCACATTTGGGACTCGGTTCCGCTCTGTATCGACTGTATACTGTAGACTGTCGAACTGCCAACCGCCGACCGCCGACTGCCTTCTGCCGACTGCCGTCTGCCGTCTGCCGTCTGTCGACTGTCCTGCCCATCCCCTGTGCACTGCTAAAGTTTCAGGCTATAAACAATAATAAGAATGAAAGGAAATCGCGCCAAAGGACCAAAAGACGACAGGATAAACAATAACAACAGAATGCGAATGTGAATCCAAATGCGAATACGAATACGAATGCGAATTCAACACTCAGCTTCAGGCAATGGGCCTGGTGTGTCGGTTCTCCCAGCATTCGGTGCTTTCGTGTCCTCAATAAAAGTGGGCAAAACACAAAACCCAAAAAAAAAAAAATTGAATGTGTTTTGTGGTCCTTCAATGCGTTGTCGGTACCCACCTCGTTATCCTTGTCGGCATCCTTGATATGCTGCGCAATAAATCTGACCGCACGCAATGCCTGTAGCACTTCGGGTGTTAAGTTGCGCGGTATCACATTGTCGGAATCTGTCAAGGAAAATTGAAATAAAATATTGAAATACTATATAAATGTGAAGAGAGTGTGTGAAAGAAATAGAGAGCGAGAGTGAGGGAGAGAGCTATATAGAATCTACATTTCAATATGTGCATGTATGTGTGTTATATAAGTATACTTATATACATAATATATATTATGGCCTATGCGAAATCAAGCCCTACAGGCAATGGCAACAATCACTCGCAGCTTTAACTTCTAAGTTTGCTGCCCAGCAACAACAACAACAACAACAAGAACAGCAGCAACAAGGACATCCAACAGGCAACAACAAAATTGAATTATTGCCGACAGTTTTTATTTATGGATGGGTTCAACCTTTATCTGGTAGGGTATTGAAATATCTAAGCAAAGCTTGTAACATTTATTCGAAGCTCCCCAATCAATTCAATATACAAAATTTGCATAGCAATCAGATCGCATTTACGGCATTAATGTGACATAAACTAAATAAGAAACTTAAGTTTATTTTCAAAAGAATTTATCAAGCAATTGAAACTTATAAAAATTATTAAAATTTTTTATAAAAAATAATAATTATTGATAATAATATGAAGTATAGTCAACCAATGTTATTAGCTTGAAATATGCCAGAGAAGGAAATAAACAAATAAAATTATATATTCTACAAAATATATTATCATTATATATCAGTTAATTATTTTAAAAAAAAATAATTAAATTTGATATAAAAAATATTAAAACTATCATTTGCTTTGGCACATCGCTGAGGTCATACAGTCTTCGTTCATATTTCGATTTTGATGGACTAGCACACATGTTTTGCTTTTATGATCTACTCACAAAAACACACTGACACACCACATAGACATTATTGGCATCAAAACACATCACATCATCATCAGAATCATCAACATTGTCCTGCGCGCAAACAAAACCAAGGACATCAGGCTTGAGTATGCCTAAGAGCATATTCGTTTTATTTTTTACCATTTTATTGCATTATTTGCTTATTTTTATTTGATTTCAATTTCGGCTTTTGGCTAGCAACCCGCGAGTGTTATTTTATTCTCTGGTTTCTTTCTTTATGAACAAACCTCTAGTAGCACCCAACCCTTTCAACACACACATACACATGCAAACTTACCCACTGAATGTTGCATGCCATTATCGTAAGCGCCATCCTGGCTATCCTTAAACTCGCTGGGAAAGTCGCTGATGCTGTCCCTACAAGCAAAGAGCAAACAACGGCAAAGTGTTAGTTAAGCATAAGGATTTATTATATAAGATAAGGTATATGAGGTCCAGGATTTACCTAACATCGATCTCATTAGTATATCCATTGCTGGGTGTAGTATCATCATAGTCTGGCAGTGTGTACTGTGTGCGTCTCATCATCATCAGTTTGGGCATAAAATGTAAGAATAATTTGCGTACCAACGGGGACATGTTGTGTGTCGATGGGGATCTGATTTGTTTATGGAATCATTATAATATAATATACATATATTATATATAAATATATTAACTAGAGATCGTTGAAATAAGTTTAAGTAAACTTACCTGAAGTGTATGTTGAGCACACAGACCGTTGTCCAAACGGACAAGGATACAAGTATCATGGTAAAGAGCAGATATTTACCCAGCAAGGGTACTGCCAATGATGTAGGCGGTATAATTTCGGCCAATAGCAAGAAGAACACGGTCAACGAGACGAGTATTGAAATACATAACGTAACCTGTCAACGAAATGTTTACACAATTTCTCTTTCTCACACACTCGTTGTCTCTCTATCTTAGTTAGGTTTCCTCTCTTTCTATCTCAACTGTTTAACTGTGTGTGTGTATTTTCCTATTTCCTTTCTTCAACTATTATAAATTTCATCTCATAGCCTTTTGTTTAGTTAACAATAACAAAACACAACAATAACAATGACAATGACAATAACACAGCATAAACAAAACGATAACATTAACAAACGGTTTACCAATCATTATCAACAAATGCCAATTAAACATGTATATATATATTTATTTATATATGTAGTTGTATATATCAATTAGGTATACGCCATTAAAAACAATAAGCCTTTAATAACAAAGGGATAACTTTTGACTTTGACTTTCTTTAATTATTTACTTGAAAATTATATAATCATAAGACAAACACATCGAAAGTTCACAAATCAAGCAAAACACTCACCCTCCATACTCCTCCTCCAAACACAACAAAATCATTGTTATTCCCTTACCAAAAACCAAAACCCAAATGAAACCAAACTAAACCAATATCAATTCAATACAATAAGCAACAAAATGAACTACACATGATTATGATACCTACAATTTAACTATGATTATTTATTAATATATATTTATATAATGATATATAGCATATATCAGCTCATTTTATATATATCCCAGAATTCCTGAATATAGAATCCTAAATAGTTTTAATTCATTTTACATAGTCAGAAAATATTTTTAATCTCAAGCTGAGCTTTAAGCCAGAAATTGCTAGCAATAGTCCTTGCTGTAGTTATTTTCATATGGCTAATAAAAATAATATTTCTATATAAAACATATAGAATATATATTGTACATATACGCACAATGAATCTAGTTGATATCTATACAAAATTTATTTATTAAAGTCCTTTGAATATATGTATACAAATGCATAAACAATATCTTATATCTTTCTAAAAAACTTGCAATTGTTTTTACTTGGAAATGAAATAAAACTCTTTTGTTGAAGCCTAACAATAGCAAAGTTTAACCTATATTCGATTCAATTTATGCAATCCTTGTTTATACTCTATGTTACGCTTTTGGTTTTCTTTTAAAATTCTTTCCTAACTCTAATAACATCCTTTATCCTAACATTTCAATACAAATAAATATTGAGCTCTACCATATAACCTTAGAATATTCCCAGTTTATTCTTTAGAAATCAATTTTTTCAACTTTACAAATCTATATGTATATATAGCTTTCAATTCGATAATATTTGAATAATAGTTTTATGTAATGATATATGACTTGCGTCATAATTCAAAATAATGAATAAATATTGCCTAGATTTGTACCAAGCAAATGAGCGATTCAACGATTTAAACGATTCAAATGAACGAAAATAACAACAATAACAACGAACAGCACGCTTTGTTATGTTTTGCGTGTGCATGTTTGTGTGAGTCAGTGTGGATGTGTGAGGTATGTGTGTGGTGTATATATATATATAAATATATCTATTGTCTATATGTGTGGTATAAAGTGTTTTGAATTGGAATGCTCTGCTTGGCTGCAGGATGCGCGGATGTGAGGTAAAACTAACGAGTGGCTTTGAATTGAATACGATTCAATTTATTTTTTAGATTTCAATTTTGAATTTGTTTCAATTGTAATTCGTATACGAATTCAAGTTGAATTCGAACTCGATACGATTAAATTTTGTATGCATTCGATGAAATTTACGTTATGAGATTTCACTACTCAACACAGCACAAATGATATTCAACGCAATTGTGATTGTGAATTCAATTCATTCATTGTATTTATTTTTATTGAATATGAACGTGAATATATGTGTGCTGCATTATGAATTGCATTTGGACTGCTTGCAGGAATTGAAATGCACCTGAAACTCTGCGATTTGCGAAAGATCTGTTAAAGTATTTATATATGATTTATATATATTGAAAAATTATTTAGTTTTTATTTTAGATTTATTTTCATATTTTTTTTTTCTATTATTTTATTTAAAAATAAAATAGTATGAAAAGTAGAGCGATAGCAAAGAAGTTAGATAGATTAGGGAGAGTGAAAGTTGAGCTCTTAATAAAAAGAATTTTACAATTTCTCTTATCTCATTAGAGATAATTATTTAAAGCCAATGTACATCAGATTAGAGAGTAAGTCAAGAGCTCAGCTTATGATAGAAAAATTGAGTAAATGATAGATTTTTTTTAGAGTGCATAGGTTTATATATACATTTATATTTGAAGTTGTTTTTCAGTGTATTCAGTAAATTGTAGTTGTATATAGTTAAGAGAGAGAGATATACATATAGGGAGAGAGAGAGAGAGAGTGTATTAACTAAAACTAATATATAAATTACTAGAAATAATAACAAACTCTATTTACATATAGTTATAAGAAAAAGTACATGCCACATGCAAGAGAAATAAATATATGAGGAACTTTGGAACCTAAATTGAGTTTATAAATTAAGGCTTGTCTCCTCCAGCAGACAGATGCTGATCTACATATCCATAGTTCCTTACTCAACTTACCTTTTCACCCGAATCGCTTGGTAAATAAAAGACCAAAACGGTAAGAAAAGTTAGAGCCACACAGGGCACTATCAAATTCACCGTATAAAACAACGTCTTCCGTCGCATGGTCAACTTGAATGTAATATCTGTAGCAGACATTAAATTAACATATTAAAACCCAGCAAAAATAGTAAAAACAAAAAAAAAATATATATATATATACAGAATTTTACCTGAAAATGGCTCCAAGGTATCTGGATAGTATTCCTCGTTCTTTGTTGCCGGCACTTCGAGTATATCCCATTCCACAGATAAATAGAATTCACTTAAATCGATGCCCACCTGCACTAGATTACTTCCAGGCACCTGTGCATAACAAAATTATAGATACACAGAGAGAAAAATTATAGTTAAAAGTACAAAAATTAAAGGCAATTTGTTTAATTGAATTAGAACAAATAATAATAAATACGAAAATGATTTATTTTTGCTTATAAGCATATTAAATTATAGCTTAATTTTCGCTCAGTGTATGTCATACACCAACCAGACTGCAGTTCAACCCCTTATGAGAAAACCCCACCCTGAATGTTTTTGCATAAATTGCATTTGAGGCAATAAAGTGTAAGGTAAACATGAGGAAGGTTAGAAAATTTACATCTTTTGTGGCTTGACTTACCTGGTCCAAATGCTTTAGGTCCACTTGAGCGCCATTGTAGGTCCATGAGCCGAATTTCATGAAGCAAATTTGCTCATCGTATGGAAAGTATTCAACGTTCATTTCACAAGATGATTTGTAAATTGCCGGCGGCTCCCAGAACACTTCTCCAGTGTACTTCAAAGTGGCTTTGGTCATAAGTGTTACCTAACAAAAGGAATAAAATTCAACTTCATTTGTAAATTTATACAGCAATGAAATTTACTTACCTCATAATTGCCATCCCAGTTATTGTAGAGCACAATATCCGGTACCCATATATGTTCAGAGGGTACATATAACTGTTCCACACCTCCGTACTCCTCGGGATCCCAGCGCAATTTGTAATCAAACCAGCGCTGAAACATATAAATGTAATATAAATATACGGCAATCTTTACTATATTTACACTTGAGTAAGGACTCACCTGTTTGACCCATAAATTGGTAGTCATCACCTGATTCTTGAGATTAACCTCAATCAGCTGTGACAATTTAAGACCCAAGCAAACAGTAAGTGTCTCCGTATTATTAACAACCGGACGTATCAATCGATTATAATTACTTAAGAGATCATCATAGAGACGTTTTGTATCCGGATTTGCCTCAAAGCTTACAGGCGCTGTAAACATAAAAAAGAACCAAAACATATTGGTAATTGGCTTATAAATATCCCAAACATACAACAAACAGCTGTATAACAATTTCCCATAACAAAACTCTGCGCAGACTCCGCTCTCAGTACTTATGACTCTCTTACAGGGCGCAGCTTCATGACAGCTGGGCGCATCCTTCTCATTAGATACAGCATCAAAGTATCGGAATTTTCACAATCATTTAACAAAGAGCTTTGAATTAAGAAAACTTACGTGTAGTATTTGCTAAAGGAATTAGCAATAAAAGCCACAACCACGAACAACGCCACATTTTTATGTATATTATTTATACATAAAATTTACAATTTTACACTTTTTTATACAATTTTAAATAATTATAAACATTTTTCTATCCGTCTTGAATAGCGAGTAGACTTAACACGTCCAGATTTCAATCGAAACTGAGCAAAAATCTGTTCTCTGTGGTTTATTCCAGGCGGTTGTCAAATTTGAAAGAGCGAAGGAACGTTAAATTCAAAATATAAAATTAAGAAATATATTTTTTTTTCAGCAAGCAAATAAAAAAGCAGAATAAAGGATCAAAACAAAATCGTATTATATATAAATAATAATCATATATTTAAAACAGAGTTATCTAGAGAACTCTTATTTATTTCATATAGTTTGTACAGGGTAGTTAATTAGTATATTAACCTTTTAAAATTTATAAAAAGTGGTTGTGTTTTACACTTAACCGTTTAACCGCTTAACCGCTTGTTAAATGAACCATAAATTTCACCATAGCCAAGTTCACAACCGTTTGATAGCGCGAACAGAATGTGAAATAGTTGCTAAGCAACGATAGTAATTTGTCAACAAAAGAATAGAAAACAAAATATGCGTCGAAAAGCGAAAGCAATTGAAAATTAAAGCAAAAAATTAAAGCTACTACGAAATCTGCTTGGAATTAGGATTATTAGGAAATAAACAACATTTCCTAAAGTTATGCTCATGAGGCACAAAATGAGCTGTAAAGAAAATTATCCGCAAATAATGCGAGAAGCAGGATTTAAGCTGCGTTTATACCGGGATGGTCCTTTGGATTGGAGACAAATGGGTAACTTAATAAATAAAAAAAATTTAATTTTTCACTAACAATAGAAACTAACAGGCTCCTATGAAACGGATCGAATCTTACGTGAACAGAATTTTGAGTTGGTCGACGCTGCACTGGAGCACCTATCAGAAGCGCCATTAGGTAGTGTACTGGAATCAAATATTTTGGACAGCGGATTTGCCAAATATTTTATAATGGCGCAGTTTGCCATACAATATTTAAGCTGCTGTCGTACTTTCTTGGATGAAACTGTTGGAGAATTACGTGAGGCGCATGCCACATCCCAGCAGGAGATTGCTAAGCTGAGAAAATCTTTATCTGAATCGAACAATGAGATAGTGCAGCTACACAAGAAGATTACGCAAATAGAGACAATACGTGAAGTGGTATTTCCTTGCCATCTGTGCACAAAGAATTTTATCAGCAATGAAGCACTAAACATACATATTGGAAGAAGACATCCCGTGGGTACACCCACCAGTACTAAGGGTGGAGGAAGTGCTGTCAAAGAAAAGGATAATGACATGCAATTAATAAACACAATTAAAATGGAACTGGAGATTAAACAACTTAAGGAACGACTTAATGCTGCTGAACGCAACATCAAAGAACGAAATGAGAACAGCTCAAAACAAAGCGCAAGACCAGGGCAGGATCAGGGAACGGGAACTGTCCAAGTACGGAACGTTGCCATACAAAACAATCTTGCGGAATTAAAGGAAAAGGATGAAATCAGTAGCGAGGCAATAGATAGTGATGCCAGCGAACGGAAGCAACAACTCCACGGGATATCCGAACGCCTTACTTGCTTTGAGGCAGTGCAAGCGCAACTTAAGCAGAGCAATGATGATTTCATCGAAAACATTAACCAAAAGCTGGAGACACTCAGTCATTCCCTGGAGGCGAACAGGAAGACCGCGGAGGCGAAAGTTCCGACTGATGAACGTGTGGCAACACCCTGCCTAGAGGATTTGGAGCGCATTCTTACTGAAAAAGTCTCTGAAATTGGTAAGGTAAGCGCCAAAAAGTTGGAGGAAGTAGTACACCATTTGGAAATAAGCTACAAAGACAAACTGGAGGCACTGGAAATGGAATTAAAGCGACTTAACACCCCCAAAGAGCCAGATTTGGTGCTGAAGCCATCTAACAGTGCATCCAAAATACCTAAACCTTTGCCAAAAGCAGACGAATCTAACTTGGATCGTATAAAACGAGAGGTGGAAAAAGAGTTTATAAAGGCAAAGCGAGATGATGATACTTATTCTATAGAAGAGCTTCCTCCCCAGCCGGTAAACAAGCAACAGGTGCAACAAAAGCCTCTAACGCCAAACCAATCGATCATTCAAATCCAAGAGCAACCATTGAGTGGTAGTAATTCGGGCAGTCATCCAACATACACCAAACCTGCACCTGAGCCCATAATAAGCAAACAAAAGCCAATTCAACCATTTAGCCAATCAGAGACTCGGGAAACTACGGACATAAGTCAAAGCCTAAGTGATGAGGGTAGCGTTACCGATGATCCTAGTGAAGCTGTAACCTCTGAGCCAGAGCGGCAAGTGTTCAACACACCCAAAACCAAATCAGCGTTAAAGGCAATGTAAATTTTAATTTTTCATAATTATTTAAAAGTTTCCAAAGATTCCATATATAATCCTAGTTAAAATTAAATGAAACTAATAAACATTTTGGTTTGCAGCCCACAGATTCCACTGAAACCAATGACACGGAAGGATGCGCGTAAAATGGTTAACCAAAAATTAAATCCACACGGCATTACTATGAACACCAAAAGTATTACCGCCACATCCCTCAAACGTGTCAATACTGAGTTGACACAGCATCGCAACAAGCTACGATTAGTAAGAAATAAACAATTCAAAGTAAACTTATCAACTATATTTACCAATCCTTTTCAGGAATATCCAAACTTTTATGCTACGCGCAATGGCATACGCAAGTTTGTGGAAAATCTGTGCTCTGCTCAGATGCCGCAGCGTGCTCAGGTGCTCCTGAAGAACAAGACGCCATTGCAGCCATTCGATGTGCCTAAAGGTAGAGCAAACACAGATGACGATAAAATTGAAAATAAAACCATTGGTCGATCAATGTCAACAGAGGATGACGATGAGAATGAGGATGAGGAAGAGGATGAGTTAGAGGATGAGGAAGAGGAAGAGGATGAAAATGAAGATGAATCCTTAAACAGTGATCAATCACCTAGCTCTGAACGGCAGCAACACGAAGAGAAAAAGGACTTTAAGGAACAACTGGAAAAAATGTTGGCCAGACCTGCCAGTCAGGTTGCTTCTAGACGTGGTACGACGTTGGTACAAATGCATCAAGCAAAACCAGTCCCTCAACCTCGTAAACGAGTCATGTTTAATACTTTAGATAGTAGCAATAACAAAGAGCAGGAAATAAAATAAAAAAAAAATATGTATATATAATTTAAATTAATGCAATTTGAAATAAATGTTGCCACTTAGGCGGCATATGTTATGTGGCAAGGTTGTTTAATTGTAATAACGCGATATTGCTATCGATATATATATACCTGCACACAATCGATACGCACACTTGGGCGAATTCAGATTGCGATGCGGCGAAGTGTGGTTGCGCGAAAAAATTTCTTGACGTCGCAGAAATCGAAAATAACTTACAATAAATGCTTTAAAACGCAGTTAAACGGCACGCAAACCAGTGAGAAACGTTAAACGTACATGGCGTAACAACTGTGCAATTATAAATCTGCAGCAGTAGCGCTGTAAAGTACATAAATTACCTGACAACCAAACTGAAACACGCACTCCCACACACACATATACACATAAGCGCCACACGCCTCCCTCCCCCTAGCTATCCCACCATACATCGATGAAATAACATACATAACGTATACCGAAAATACATAAGCTTAACGTTCAAATAACGGAACCAAGAGGCACTGGCAATCGGAGCAGACGCAGGTAAACAGATAAGAAAACAGACAAACGGAGCCCAGACACAGGTATCAGCAGTAGCAGCACCTATACCAATACCTCACAGCACCAGTAGCAGTAGAAGTAGAGACAGCAGCAGTAGCAGCAACAGCAGCAGCAGCCTTGAGTGTCGCAGCAAAACATGTCAGACATCATGAACATTGACAGCATTATCTCACGACTTCTGGAAGGTAATTTGTTTAAACATTTTGATTTTACCCTTAACAATTCAATAATATAACTATTATTTTTTTTGTTTTTCTTTATATATTTCATTTTAAAAATATTTTAGTGCGTGGTGCACGTCCAGGCAAAAATGTGCAGCTATCAGAAGGTGAAATAAGGAATTTATGCCTAAAATCACGTGAAATATTTTTATCACAGCCCATACTTTTGGAGCTGGAGGCACCATTAAAGATATGCGGTGATATACATGGACAATATTATGATTTGTTGCGTCTATTCGAATATGGTGGATTCCCGCCAGAATCAAATTATTTATTCCTTGGTGATTATGTTGATCGCGGGAAGCAATCCCTGGAAACGATATGTTTACTTCTTGCATATAAAATAAAATATTCAGAGAATTTCTTTTTGCTGCGCGGTAATCACGAATGCGCCAGCATTAATCGCATCTATGGGTAAGTGCCTAATACATTTATACGATATATGAATTACGATAATCAATAATGAACATATATAAAAGAAATTATGATGGAATAGATAAAGGCAGTGACCTACTTTTCATACAATTTCAAATGACACATTTGCTTTATTATTTTCTTAATGTAAAGTGTAATATGTGTGATTTTTATATTAAAGTTCAAGGTTAAATTCGCTACCGTATCAACATTTAAAAAATTCAAAGTTCATTTCTTATTTAAATTGAAATGAAATAGATGAAATAACGTTTATGCGCACAATTTATTTAATAATTTTGAAGATTTCATTAAGTGCAGCAGCTATTTTTTAATTAAGAATTCAGTTTGAGTGGCAGGTTTTGTCATATCGTGATTTGTGCTAATCATATATAACCTTTTGTGACAGTCTACACACTTATAGCACGCTTAGTATATAGGTCTATTACTCATGTAATCCACCCGTTTTACAGGTTTTACGATGAATGCAAGCGACGCTATACTATTAAATTATGGAAAACATTTACGGATTGCTTTAACTGTTTGCCCGTTGCGGCTATTGTTGATGAGAAGATATTTTGTTGTCATGGTGGTTTAAGTCCCGATCTATCATCGATGGAACAAATTCGACGTATTATGCGTCCCACAGATGTACCAGATCAGGGTCTATTATGCGATCTGCTTTGGTCAGATCCTGATAAGGATACCATGGGCTGGGGTGAAAATGATCGTGGCGTAAGCTTCACTTTTGGAGCAGAGGTAATAAAAGAATATAAACTTTTATATTAATAACAAGTCTCAATATTTATTTATATATATATATATATATATAAATATATAGTTATGTATACAATATATTATAACTGTTTATTACTTCCCAGGTTGTTGGCAAATTTCTACAGAAACATGAATTTGATCTTATTTGCCGTGCACATCAGGTTGTTGAGGATGGTTACGAGTTCTTTGCCAAGCGTCAACTGGTGACACTATTCTCGGCGCCCAACTATTGTGGTGAATTTGATAATGCGGGTATGTTGATCTATTCGATCCGTAATGCACATAGAAAAATCTCATAAAAAAAAATACACTATACATCACATGTGAGCATTATCTCTAAATGAAATTTGTATTTACGTGAGGTAAACAAATACTATAGATAACTTAAAGATTATCACTGATTTCGGAGATAACCATCCAGTCGAAGTGTAGCAATTAAAAGGTTCCAAATAAATTGAATCATTGTTTTGCATTCCACTTATTGATCGGGTTTATATATAAAATACCTAACACTAACTATTATAAATAGTAATTATAATATATTATCTGTATTACGTATGATGTAATCCCAATTAGATTCTAATTAGGTATACAATAGCTTAAGGTCTAAATTGCTTTATTTCTTATGTAAGAAAACAAAGTGAACGGCAAAGCTAACGTTAGTTAAGTTTACTTAGTTTAAATGAAAACAAGAAAATTCAATTGAAATTAAGTTTCTGGAAAAGTTTTGTTTCTGATTTCAAATATTATATTTAGTTTAAGAGTATTATCAACTATCAGACTGTTATATGATATATACATTTTGTAATTACAGGTGCAATGATGTCCGTCGACGACACATTAATGTGCTCCTTTCAGATATTGAAACCCGCCGATAAACGACGATTTGTTTATCCAAACTTCGGTAGCTCAGGGCGTCCCCTAACACCGCCACGCGGCGCCAATAATAAAAATAAGAAGAAATAAGCAAAACCTAAACGAGAATATCAAAAATAATTCAAAAGAAAAAAAAAAAGAAGAAGCAAATCACACAAAAACAATTTAATGCGCAAAATTTGTTTTGTTTGTTTGTTTGTTTTTTTTTTTTAATATTATTATTATATTATTATTATCGAATAATCGAATTGTGAGCAACGTTTTAAGGGTATCAAAATTCATAACATACAAATGAAAATATAAAGAAATTAGCTTAATTTTCATTGAAAAAGAAAAGAAAAAAAAGCGCAAAAGATGAAAATTCACAACACACACACACACACACACACACACATCAAGAAAACACACACAAATCGAGACACTTTAGTTCAAACTAATTGTAGTGTTAAACACTGCATAAGCATGAATATCTCTTAATGTATTAATTTTATTTTGTTATAGTTTTTCCTTGCGCAAACAGACACGTTATATATGTATATATACTATATATGTATATGTGTATATGAATATTAACGTACAGTAGTTATAAAAAGTCCACATACACACACACAGCTACACACGCCGACAAGTTGTATTTATTGCATTTTTTTTTTCTCTATAATAATGCATTTTGTTTCATATCTTTGCATAGCACAACAAACAAATGCAGAGAATATATCTATATATATATATATATATAAATATATATATATATATATATATATATATTTTAACTTTGTTTCTAATTTAATTTATTATATATAATGTTATTTCTTTTATAATCATTCTGAATTTTAACTAACGCTTTTAAAAACTGTGTGTGAGTATTTTTAAGCTCGATTTTTTATTAAAATATTTTTTTTCTATAATTATTATTTATATTTATATATATATATATATAAATATATTTTATTCAACTTTAAAATTCTTTAAAGAAAAAAAACAAAAGAAGAAAAATGTTTACTTAGTTTTAAATGCAAACGTACATTTAGCTGCAAGGTACATAAGTTTCAAATTGTTTACACCAAAAATATTAAAATAAACATAAAAGTTGTGTATATTCTTTAATAATATGCGTTAACACACACACACACACACACACACACAAATAAATACATACAATTATACACAATTATACATGCATATATTGAAAATATACAAAATAAAATTAAAAAAAAAAAAACAAAAGAAACTTCACAATAATTGTAATTAACTTAAAATTAAAAATTTAATTGCAAAACGCAAAAAATTTGTTAAACAAAAATATAAAACAAAAAGAAAAAAATATATAATTAATTAATAAAAACAATGAAATGCTTGAAAGCAAAAAAGCAAACTAAATTTTAAAAGAAAACATTAAAAATAAAAGGCGCGTTGGGATTTCGCATACTTTTGGCTGGCACTGTATACCCTCTGCTGACGTCAGCCACAATGCGGCATATAAGGTTACAAAACATATACAATATACATATATAAAATCAAATTGTAAACTGTTTACACACATACAACAACACATAAATGTCAGTGTTTATGTGTGTGTATCTATTAGTATTTTGTGACAAAAACAAAAACAACAATAAATAACAAATAATGTCAGTACATTCGAGTGCAATTTGTCGCACCACATTCAAGTATTATATATATATATTTATCCAATTGTATGTATGTATATGTTCAGCCTGAATATGGTATCCTGACATGCATTAAAACCCTTTCCTAAAATATGGTTTCGTTTTGCACAATCCCTCCAGCCCCTCCCTCAAAACTAATGAACAATCGCCACACTTCTGACCTGAATATCCAGCTATAGCCGAAATTCTCTTATCCAAAAATTAATGAATAAATTAACAGAAAAACAAAAAAAAAATAAAAAATGTTAGTGCTCTGTTTGATGTTGTATCGAATTATACGTACATACATATGTATATGCAAAAGTAAGAACAACAAATTATATATATAAATATGTAATAAAAATGCAAAAATTATTTAATATTATAGTTGATATCGGCTGTTTTCGATAACAAAACAAAACAACACACACACAAACATATATAAGAAGTTATAATGTAATATCGTAAATCAGCTAAAAAAAAAACAAAACAAAATTATAAAAAACAATCTCAAGTAAATAAATATTATATTAAAATTAAATCAATTGTAATTAAAATTTTGAAAATTCGAAAAGACAAATGCATAAAAAAAAACAAAAAAAAAGTATTTAAAAAACGCATGCGCTAAAAAAGCAGCAGAAAACAACAAAGCAAAAAGAAATATAAAATAAAAATCAAATAAAACAACGTGAAGCACTTGTAACAAAATAGCACTGTTTTATTAAAAACTAAAATTAAATACATACTAGCAAATAAAATTATTGGTAACTCTTGGTTTTAACTAAAAAAAATTATTAACTAAATTTGGGAATAATTTTATTTATTTCAATATACAAACTTTCAGTTACAGCCTGGATGGAAGCCACTCCCACTAACCCCTTAAGAAGTTGCCTTCTAATTGGAAATAACTTGCTAAAAGTATATAAATATATATCTTATATATATAAAGATTTTTTCTATATTTTATTTACTTTATTTTTGGTAAAGATACAGTACTTGAATATCGTTTATTTTATTGAATATCGTAAGCTAACAGGCTTTAATACATGTCTTAAAATATGCAAAATCTGATAAGTTAAATAATATTAGGTATATCGTAATGTATAGATAACATTCAGATGCGATACGATATAATATATAATTATTTAAATATATACTGATATTTGTTGAACTACTTTTAAATAGAATACTATAAATAGATTCAAATATTAAACGGGAATGTCCCAATCTAGCTGATTGCCTTAATTGATTGCAGGTAATGACGCTCAGTTTATTAATTATAGCTTGCTTAGTTTATATACTAATTTATTCAAATCATATATACTATTGACTATTATACCTAAGTGCACAGCTGCGGCTTATAGGCGCACAGACTGCACCGGTACCTCGCCCCGCTGCATAATCGGCCTGGAGACGTAACTGCAATAGCTTCTGACGCAGCGCATAGGGTGTAGCAGTTGTTGGCATTGTTGGCCTTGTTGGCTTTGTTGGCTTTGTTTGTTGCTTGAGCTCATACACTTTGTCATTTTGGGACTTGATTGTACTTTTCACGCCTATGTTATCGTAGGCACGTTGTAGACGCAGTTCATCCTGTCGCTGTCCACTAAAACATTCACTGGCATTGAGCAGTCTGAACTGCTGTAGTGCCAGTAGGCGCTGCAATCCGTCATTGTGTTCTGGACTTGGACTGGGTATGGAAGAGGGCGTTGCTGTTTCCCTACTTTGAACTTGGCCCTGACCCTGAGCTGTCATGTGGTTGGTGTCGCATGCGATCTGCTCATATAAACGACGATTATCGCTATAGTCGCAAGAGGTGTGGTTCTTGTTTTGATCGGTCTGGTTTCTGTCGTCAGTGCCCCAGCTTAGTACCTTCATGCGACTTTCATGCTGTTGCTGTGGACTGCAGCAGCAGGAAGAGCCATGTGAGCTCTGATTTGTTGTCACTGAGTTTCGTCTGCCAACTAAATGCGTTTGTTCACTGTAGAAATGGCCCAGGCCCTGACCAAAATCTTTATTACGTTTCATATTTGGAATTTTTACAAATTGCGTTGGTCTCGAGCATTGTGTGGATGCTGACGTCACCGATTGGGCATCACTGCGTGGCCATAGCTGCTTTTGCTGTTGTTGATATCGTTTTAAGATGCTGCTACCGCCGCCTGTTAGACTACCACTGCGTCGACCACAATAGCACTTTTTCATTGTGGTGTCTATCAATTCAATTGGATTTCCTATTGTTTGTGTAATAAAATATTTGGAAATAAATTTAGTATTCGCTCGAGCCCCAAAAAATAACAGTTTGCGTGTTCATAGAATGTTAATCGACGACTGTTGGTCGGGTACAGAGGGGCAACCGGTTTCCACGCGCACCACACACAAAAACACAGAGCAACATGTATGTCTTATGCTCCAACACCATCAGCAATGGACAGTGTTCCCATGCCCAACATCAACACCCGTTACTTGGCCAAGACGCCGGCTCGCCTTGTTTGTTTATATTTGAAAAACAATTGCAACAGTTTCCATAGACACATATCATACTTAATAGCCGAGGTCCTCGTTCTGTTGCTGCTGCTTGTGCTGCTGTTGCTTTGCTGCACTCTGAAGAATTTTGTTGCTCAAACGAAAAACTTAAGCAACAAACTTAAATTATGGTCTTTACGATTTGGTAGTGGTATATTGCGTTAGTGATATTAGAACTAATTGGTTAAAAACTATTGCCATGGGAACTGTCTGGCATTTTGACTGTTATAATATATATGCATCTATATATGTGTGTGTAGCTTAAACGGGATTCTGTTACCATGGCTAAGATGTTGAAATTTTTATTACAATAATTTCAATGTGATATTAAATTGATACTAGTAAAACCAGCCAATATTTATATACGAAAAGATTGTGGATCGACAAGGCTTTAAATATTTGAAACTATATTCAGAAGGCTGAAAACTTGCCAAAGAAGCATAGTTTAAGCCATGGCTAATAACTTTATTAAACAACAGCAAAGATCAATAAAATTTTACGTTATAGTTTAGTGATTTGTTGCATTATAAGAATGGCAAGTAAGAATGAAATAAAATAAGATTGATTATTTTAAAATGTATATTAAAACTCTTCATATAGTTCAGCTTATATCATAGTTTCTTCCAATTTAATTTCTATAACCCTTTCCTATACAAAAATCAATAAAGAAAATAGTAAAATCTAAGTTTAACTTTGCTTTGAACTGCTCCACTGATCAATTACTTATGGCAACGGTGCATTGAGTTTGTTATAGTTAAGCCGCCCTAATAATCAATATGTAATCATATAATATATATATAGATATACTTTAATGATACCTTAATTAGGGTGTAGCTTGGCTGGCCTGCATGTAAGGTTCAATGAACCACAACCTTAAGGGCCTTACAAAGGGTTGCTTATTGACTGTTTACATTGGTTTATTGAGCGTTAAGTAAGTGTGAACCACGTTAAAAGCATGTTTATGATCTCTCAGCTATTAAACGGAAAGCAAAAGCTGCTACATGTGGTATATTGCAAGTGTGAGTAATATGCTTGTTTTTCCTTATGGTCTAAAGCTCTCGTCTTGATAATGATACATGACTTCAGCATATCTCATATGCTTGGCTAGAGGTAAAAACCGAAAAAAACAACCATACCCACTTTTAGAGTCTGTAGTCAGAGCGAAGGAAGCTTTCAATAGGCCGGCGTCGTGCCGTCAAGCAGAGCCGAAGCTCAGTATAAAATTCGGACGCTTCAAGCATCCGGCGTACATTGCGTTGTGATAACTCGTTGAGTGTTGAGAAGAGTCGTGCAGCAGCTACTCTTCGGCGTGTTGATTTGTGCGTGTACAAAACAGCAATATAATATATATATAGATATTTTGCATCTTAAACTATTTTGTAATCCATATAGCAGAAAAAAAAAATATGTCAAAAAATACAAACATTTTATGGCTGCTGCTAAGCGTTGCGATTGCGCAGGAGATGGCAAAATTTGAAACGGCAGCTCAAGATTTGCGTAAGTTAACCGTAATAATTCAATCAGTTAAAAAGCAAAAAACAAAAAGAAAACTAAAACTAAAAAACAAGTGCAAAATGTTAATTACTTGTGTTGTGTTTTATGTTTAGCTTTAATTTGCGCATTTAGTTTTTGGTTTTTTTTTATTTGATATTGGTTTTGGCTTTGGCTCTTGCTGCTGTTGTTGCTAGTTATGGGCTCTGGCCCACCAGCGCAGTTTATGGCTAAAACGTGATCAATATGGCTTATGAGTGGTATATGTTAGGTTTTATATTTGTTTCGGCATTTTTTGCTATTGGCCGAAGGTCATCTACTGTAATATTCTCTAATGGGCTGTCTAACAGACAGGTTAAGCATACATAATAGATATACTATCAATTTTAATATTTTGCTCTGATGCACTAAAATGCACTTTGCAATTTACAGTCGGCAGTCTGCAGTCTGCAGTTTTTAGCTGATATGCAATTGTTGTTATGCAATCCAAAACTGGTTCACAACATAATGGCATATGGTAAATATCGGTAAACGGGTTTGTAGTCAGTCAGTAGATCACTTCCGCTTGCTGTTGCTCACTTGTGTTGGCCACAATCTATGACACATATTTTACAACCTGCTTTTTGTCCATACTACTACTACTACTACCTACTATATATATATATATATATATTTATATAAATACATATATAGTATATGGATATGACTACATGTTGCCGTAGGTCATGAGTGGCTTTTGTTTTCTTGCTACATCTTAAAGATAAATAGTCGTGCGCTGCGACTTGACATTGAGATTCAATAATAATATATGTTGGTTAATTTGATTTTTTTCTTGCCATATTTTACCTAGTATTTAATGAAACAAGTTTTTTGTGGCCAACGAACTCTATGTGAAGTACCAGTTAATGTTAAGGATCGTGCTATAATTACATAACACTACTACAACTACTACAACTAACAGGCGCGATTTCCGCAAAAAAAAAAATTCAATGTCATGATCAAAAAAATCATTTTCTTAAATTTATTGTTGTTTTTTGTTTTATTTTGTATCTTATTTAGCGGACAACTTCCCCAAGTGCAAACGTGATGCTAACTTTGATAAGTGTCTAGTAGATGCTGTTAACCAGGCGATTCAAATACTTAAAAGTGGTAAGTACATAGAGTTATTTTGTATGATATATTGATCGGGGCTACTGAACTAATTAAACTATTCACAGGCAATAAAGAATTCGGCATTCCGCCACTAGAGCCGCTGTCCGTGAAGAAACTTGTTATAGATGCCGGTAATGCGCCCATAAATCTACGTCAAGCCTTGAAAAACGTGAAGGTGCATGATATGATCTCAACTAGCAAGATTCAGCGGTATAGGTAATTAACAGATTCCTGTCAATATTAAAATCAATATCAATAATAATGTCAACACAGATAATATAAAAACATATTTCTCTTATAGAACCGATTTGGATAAACATTTAATCATCTGTGATAGTAAAACTGATCGGATTGAAATGATAGGTGACTATGAAATGACCGGACGTATTTTGCTACTACCCATTAGAGGTCATGGAAGAGCAAATATTACTCTAATCAATACTAAAATTGAGCATCGGCTTATTGGTGAACCTTTCGAAAAGGATGGTGTTAAGTATATGCGTCTAAAGGAATATCGCGTTGCCATGGACCCAAAACGTGTTTATATGCAATTTGAGAATCTTTTCAATGATAAAACATTATCTGATGGTATGAATCGATTTTTAAATGAAAACTGGGAAACAGTTTTCAATGAACTAAAGTCTGGCTACTCAAAAAGCTTTGGTCTAATATTCCGAGAGCTCTCCAATAAATTATTTGAAAAAGTTCCCTTTGATAAAATATTTTTAAGTTAATTTTATGTATGGTATGTAAATATGTAATTTATGCATGTTAGTTAATAAATCTTAGTAAAAAAGTTTTTTCAAAACATTTGTTTACTTTTTTATTACAACACGAACCTTATGCTGTCTTTTAATATAATATTCAAAAACCAAATTATTGCGCACCTTTACTTATCGATATATTTCGAATATATCGCTGCAATGCGATAAATCTAATTAGCTCTCATTCCTGCTCAACTAAAGTCTACACTTTCATTGTTTTGGCTCTTTTATCACTGTAAATAAACTCTTGTCACCAGCTGCTAGCTATAAAAAATATTGTCTGTTTTTGTTTAGCCATTTTTAAGATGAATTTACTAATTTTTTATTTATAACGTATTCACTAAATCAATATAAGTGACTTTAAAAGTGAAAAACTTACAAGCTTGTGAAGAACACAAATAAACTCTGTAAATAACATTTTTGCGAATGTTAAGAGTTTAAATGCAAAAAAAAAAAAACATATGAGGAACGGAACAAAAGAACTAGATGAACGAAGCAACTTTTCCAAGCGCAAATTAAAATTTTTTTTAGGTTTAAACAATTTATTCTAAATTGGTGCCAAGCGCATAAGCCGACTAAGTGCCTGCCTTAAAGGCAGTGAATTAAGTTAGCATGGATGGCACGGTATCGGAAGTAAAGTACCAGAAATTGGCAAGTGAATACTCAAAGGTAAGACAAATAGCAACAGTTTACGCCCCATTCGGTATTAATTAAATTTAATCCACATCCGTTTCCGAATATAGCTACGTGCACAAGCACAAGTGTTGAAGAAGGCTGTTATCGATGAACAGACGAAGGAGGCAAATCTCCGAGAACAATTACAACAAAATGCGACTGCGCTGAGACGAACGGAGCAGGAAGTAGATTCCCTTGGATTTCGAAACAAACAATTGGAGTCTCGGGTCTCACAGTTGCAGCAAGAATTGTCAATAAATGAACAGACGCGCAAAAAGAAGGACCCAAGTAGACGAGGACTATTAGGCGGTAGTAAACAAGAGCCTCCTTGTGAGGCTCAAAATTCTAAATCCGCCCAGGAAGCGCTCATATTTGAGGAGCTGCAAAAAAAGATTATGGAAAACGCACAGCTGGCATCATTGGTAAGTAGTGGCAAGGCCACAACAACAAACAAACACAAATATACACACACTCATTTTCATGCCTGCATAATTTTCACCACCCTCAGATCGATGACAAACAACGGGACTTGTTGCTACATACGGAACGTATTTCTGAACTGGAAGAGAAACTGGAAAAGCGAATCGGTGATCATAATGACTTGGAGAAACGTTTGCGGAAAGAGATGGAAACGCTTCAACTTAGAAACTGCGAACTCGAAACAAAACTGGTGGATGCGGCCAGCATTGTAAGTCTAAAAATATAAAAAAAAAATGTCATAGAAGACTAATCTTATATTATTCTTTAAGTTGGGTAGTGAAGATGCTTTGAGCGCTACTGGTAGTGATAACACACCACTTCACACTGTGCAAAGTCAACACCAGCACCTAAACACCCATGTAGCTTTAAATCTGACCGTCGAGGAACGCATTCCACTTTTGGAAAAAGAAGTGGCGCACTGGCGTGCCCAATATGAGGTGGCAAAACTTTCCCAGAACATAAGTTTCAACTCAAACACAAACATGGATCTCGGCAAAACTTTACATGATGCCAACAGTATTTGTAGTTGCAGCACAGCTGCTGCGGGCGTCACCGTTAAACCATGTTGCCTCGATAATAAAGCTGGCCAACGGGCACGAGATTCCATGCAAGACCTGCCTGAACCTCCTACAAAAGAACAGCTTATATACAGCGCCTTTAGCAAAAAATATGAAGATCTTCTACGTCTCAAAGCAGTAGCAGAGTCACGTCTACGTTCATTTGAACAGGAAGTGCTACATTTACAAATTTGCCTGGAGAATGCAACGCAAGAACTGAAGGCAAAGGACGAACAACTGTCCAGTCTGAGCGTTGCTTTACAAATGCAGGAGGAAGAACTGGTAACTAAGACCAAGCCTAGCCGAAACCAATTATTGAATAATTCTTATCCTTACAGGCTACAACTCGCACTAACTACGAGGAGCAAATTAGCGTCCTAACTGAGCAAGTGATTAGTTTAAGCGATCAACTGGCTGCCTGCAAATGAAGCATCTCCCTAACTACTTTATTGTATATTTATGTCTTATCTTAATCAATTATCTAGGCAACTGTCCAACAAAGCCAATGGCTGCATTTTATCAGACCTTAGCCCAATCTAAATTTCGGCAGGATTTACGCTGAAGTAAATACTTTTTGTAAAACGAAAATGGGAGCAAGCTCTTGTAATATCATGATATAGTGTTGTTGGTTTATTGGTTATCGGATTAGATCAATATCCTAAACACAGGAGACAGCAAACAGAACATGACACTATTAGTTTTTATAACTTATATAATGAAGTAAATTAATCAGTCGACAATATTTGATTTAAAAAGTGATCTGGGCTCAAATCCGATAATCAAATAGATCAAAAAAAAAAATATTACATATTTAAAAATTATATAGGTCGAAGATCAATGCAGTTTGTATATAGCTGAAAATATATATATATATCTACAATTTATATTTTAAAAATTTCACTAATATTAACCAACCAACATTTAAGAAGTTATTTATAATTTAATTGAGAAAGAGGAGCCACAGGAGCATCCTTGCTCTGCAAGCGGATTAGCAATAATACGAAAGCCTGCTCGAATTAGCTCGCTGTGATAATCAACGGTTGAGCCTTTACAATAGTCTAAAGACACGTTGTCAATCACAACTTTTGCGGGCCCCTCTCCAAATTGAAGGTCGTCCTCATTTAATTTTGTGTCCAAATCAAATTTATATTGAAACCCTGAACAGCCGCCACCCTCAACAGTTATACGCAAAAATAAACCATTGATGCATATTTCGCGCAAACGTTTCAAGCAACTCTCGCTTACAACAAGCGGCAAAGGCGTATTTGCTGAGGCTGGGGCTGTATCTGCTGGTTGTACTGCAGGTGCATTTGTTCCTGCATTGCTTCCGGCTTTTCGCGTTGTACTTGCCGATAGCAGCAAATTTCTAAAAATTGATTGATTTCATGTTTTTATTTACTTATTTATGAATTTAAGTTCCTAATTACCGCTGTAACGCCGGTTTTGCTAGCTGACGCAATATGAAAGCCATACCAGTAATATATTGTTAGAAATAGCAAGATACAAAAACTGAACCAATTTAGTCTCGTAATCAAAACAAAGTTAACAGCTGATTTATTTACGTATGCGATTTTTAAAAGCAGTTCGTTTACATTTTACAACGAGCCGATAACAAGCTAACATAATTTATCGATATGAAATAATGTGCAACACTGTTAATGCGCTTGCGCTTCTTTTATTGGCTTGTTGAGGAATTATTTGAATTTGATTTTATCGTCAAAAGTATAATTTGTAATTAAATGTTTGTATGTGTCTTTAGTGTTGTAATACAAATTTTTACTTAAAATGGCGCTGAAAATGACAATAAATGGTAAACCTGAAGATACCTGCAGACAACGTAATCGCTTTCTTGACGATCCTGAGCGTGTTAAAAAAGATCTCGAGCACAAGCGACGCATAACCCGTTTGAAGCAAGTAAGACGCAGTTTCTTGCCCTAATATTTACCTTGATAATTACCATCAAATCAATTTTATGCGTTAGGTGCGTGAAAAATCAAATAATATGGCCCGCCACATACGACAAGAAGTAGCCGCAGAGCAAGCACGACAGGAAAAAAATCTTGAGGACATAAAGCAGAAAGAGCTAGATATATGGCGTGACCATGTTTTGGCCAAGAAACACCAAGACTACCGGACATCAATGTTTCAAGTGGGTTACGCACATAGGGCGGCGAAGGAAGAGAATGAAAAAACTGAAAAAAGTAAGGAGTTACGTGAAAAAAAATTACAAAATTGTCGACGTCTTGCGGGTAGGCGTGCTGCTAAGCAGACAAAAGTGAATATAATGCGTTTAAAAGGTGGTACGGACTTAAATGTAGAAGGTCGTGTGACAGCGGGCACCCAAACACCACTGCTGCCAATTAACGATAATAAAGAGAACAAATGGCACTCCTGTCTTGGTACGTGTAGGCGTAACCAACAACCCTTTGACAAGGACGTTTCTAAATGTCCCTGCAACAGCAGCGATGAGGATGAGGTAATATTAGAAAGCTGCAGTGATGACAGTACAATAGTGACCACACATGCTGAAGTTAAAAAAAAATTGCAAAAGACCCCTCCCATTATCTTGTATGTAGATGAAGAAAACGAAGATCCAGGTGTTGGGATTGAGATTACCGATAAACATGTACAAACGAATCGTAAATTTAGTCGCGTTGTAGAACCGACTCTAGAAGATAACGCTGAAACCAGCCATAAACCAGTAGAAGTTACGACTTCGCGTCCCCGGTTTACACAGATTTCGGATTTTATAAAACGCACCAGTCATATTACTGAAATGGCTCTTAGAGTAGATCCCCTAAACCCTCTGGCCTCAGAAAATCGCACTGAATTCTTACGCCCCCAAAGCCCTAGCAAATCCTTTCCAGAAAGTCCCACCAAATCCTTACCACAAAGTCCCACCAAATCCTTACCACAAAGTCCCACCAAATCCTTACCACAAAGTCCAACCAAACCGTTACCACGTAGTCCAACTAAATCCTTACCACGCAGTCCAACCAAATCGTTTCCAAATAAACCATTACCTTCCTCGTCTAAGAAAGCTTACACAGCTACGACTAGACCATCAAACCCAAGACGCTCAGGGACCATTCAACGTCAAGTACTGCCAGAAAAGCGTACCACTATAAAACCAAAACCAAAGCAGCCAGCTACTGCAAAAGTGATTAATGTAAATACCAAACGAACTACGGCAGCAAACTCTGCGGTCCCAGTGGAACAAAAAACACAAAATAAAGTACAATCAACGGCAAAAGTTTCTGACGGAAAGACAGTCGAGCAGCAGGCATCCAGTGTGGCATCATCCAAACAACAAATACCATTAAAAGACCAACCACTGCAGCAGCCACTGCAGCAACCAGTGCAGCAGCCACTGCAGCAACCACTGCAGCAACCACTGCAACAACCAGTTCAACAACCATTGCAGCCTGGGCAGCACGTACACATTATGCATCCCCACATGATGCATCCGCATATAATACCTCCCCATATGATGCCACCGCATGCAATGGGTGTACATCCAATGCAACCACCAATGTCACATTTACCCGTACATCAACTACCTATACAACCGATGTCACCTTACGGTGTACATCCACATCCGGGGTATACCCCGCATATGATGCAACCCTGTACCATGATGCCATATCCTTTCCCAGGGTATCCTATGCAGCCAATGCAACAGTTTCCACCCCGACAGCAAACACAGCCAGATTCTACTACAAGCAAGACTACTGCTCCAGCATGTAAGAAAAGCCAGGACGCACAAACTACGACTACACGAGTGCAATTTTACGATCACAATAACAAATTTATACGCAATTATAAACAGTCTTCTGAAGTTATCCAAGTGAATCAACCAGACCCAAACGCACCCAATGCGATGGAACATGCTCGTATTGAAACTGAGTTAACTGCGCTACGTGATAAGGAGATCGAGAAATTACGGTAACAAGGAAAACATATAAATTAAAGTCCATGCATTAATAATATTTAAGTCGTCTCTTTAATACTTTCATGGAAACAGGAAAGTTACTGATGAACGCGGACAAAGGGCGCTCCAACGTGAACAAGTGCGCCGGGATTGTGAAGAGCTAACACAGAAATTAGAGGCTTTGACGCAACTGGAACCACAACTGCTGCCTAGTGATGTAAGTTCAGAATTCTTAAAATTTCTTAAAATAAGGATAAATAATTAATGAATCTTTAAATCACAGACTAATTTCGTACCCAGCCATCGGTTTACTGACACTGCCGCACGCCGTGAGAAAAAACTTAATGAAGCCATGGAGCAAATGCTACTTCGTCCGGCTATTGTAACCTGTCCTGAGGTAGTAACATCCACTCAGCAAACACCAAAAAAGTCACAAAAAACGCTACCCAAAGTAAACATCCCAGACGCTGTTAATGTGGGCGATCCACAAATAGAAAAATCAGATGACCCTGTCAGTACTGCTAGCTGTTGTTCCTTGCTACTTGATTACGTAGATGATCAGAGTAAGCAATTGCGTACGGAACTGAAGGGTGCCAAATCCAATGCAGCTAAATCTATGAAACTAAAAAGTTTACTGCAGCGAATCGAGAAGATACGAGAACAGCTGTTGGCTGAACTTAAAGAGGGTGACATGAACGAGGACCATGCACAGAAAGTAATTGATTCCATACGAAAGGAGCGTGCCAACTTGTGTACCGACGCAGCACATAAACTAGATGAGCGGGAGATGCAGTTGCAGAAGAAAGAGGAGCTGTTGGAGCAACGACTACGTCAATTCTATAAGAAGCAACAAAAATCTAGTAATCAAACGGAACGCAGAAAGCAAGACGATAAACCTGTGGAAATTATTATCAAAGTAAGAAGCGATGGCAGCGTCAAGAAGTACGTACAGCGACAAAAACCAACGGCTGCTCAGAATGGTAAATCCGCCGGAGACGCAACTGCAGCCCAAGCACATGCTGTGCAGACGCAACGTCAGCAATCGATCGATTCAAATTCTACGGCGTATCGGGATCTTCCCACTGTTAATTATAGGTCAACTGGAAACGCTGGTACTGCGGTGCCTGCTCACCCAGAGCCAATAAATCCAATAATTGCTCACTATATTCAACGTTTGCTAAGCATGTCACGAACTTCTATTGAACAGTTGGGCGTAAGCAGTTCGAATATATCAACACCAACGGATTCATTAATAAATCAACCCCGTAATATATCCTCGGCTTCCAATAAGCAAAATGGTAATGCAGTGATTGATTTAGAACGTGTTGAACGCGTTCAAGCCTTTATAAACGATAATGCTAGTTTCATTTCCGAACTGGAAGAAACTCTGCGTGTGCAAGAGGTTGAACAGCAGCCAAAGCAGCTAGACAGGGAAACTAGCATGCAAATATTTGATCAGATTTGGAACAAGCGTTTAATAAACAAGACACAGACTCGAGAGCAAAAGAAATCCCAACCAGAAAAACCATTATTCACTCGTACTGCAACTACCTCAAAGAATACAATCAAATCAGTTTCCAGTAAAGTAGAGCTAGTCTCAAAACAAAAGCAAATGGTCATCACTGATCAAACAAAGAGCGCTCAACCAGTGGTTACACGAAAGGTTGTAGAGAAGAGCAGCACAAATCAAGGCCAATCCTCTAGCAGTCAACTGGCCACACATCATATAGAACGTTATGCGCAACTTACGGAAAACTGCACCCAGCGCATTGCAGAGCTAACCGATCTTATAATGAAGGTGCGACAGGAGAAACAGCGTTTGGTGGAGGTAACATTAACATCAGCAAGTGAGGGCGAGCGCCATTCCACAGAGTACTTGGATTTGCCGTCTAGGGAGGAACAACGTCGCAAAGAGCCCAATTCTCGTAGTCAATCCGAGCGTAGTGAAGGCCCAGATACCGAACCAAACTCTAATTCAGATGCATTGCCATTGCAGAAACATAAACCTACAGGTGCTAGCCTTGATAGTGGCATTTCGGTGTCACGTCCGGTTACTGCATTGGGGCATCAGGAACCGGCTGATGCAGAGCCCACATCTTTGCCTTTATCCGCAGCAGGCACCACACAGCGGCGGTATAAAGTACCACCGGCAACAATACGCCGATATAGTCCGCAATTAACAGCCGAAGAACTGGCACATGAGCTGTCGACCATAACGGAAGTGGACACACCAGGACAGTCGAATTATGTACTAATGCCAGCGCCCTTCCCTAGTTTTGAAGACTATGCCCGCGAATTAAATCTGGATTTAACCCAACTGGATAGGGACCAAGCCTTGCGATTGCAACATGAGTTCCAAGAACTTATTGAAGCTATCCAGGCAACTGGTTGTAACACAAATTATCGTGAGTTTCCCAGCATCAATGCCTATCTGCATGATATAACCACTACGACGACGCTTATACATGTCGAGCGGCCGTCCACAGAGCAACCAACGGCACTAGCTGGCGATGTGCTCAAGGATCTACGTTTAGCAAATGTTAGCGTACGTGAGTTTCCCAACCGGCGTGATTATCTGAAGGAGATACTGTCCAAAGAGGCGCCAGAGAATCGTGAGCTAATTGATAGTGCTAGCATAGACAGTAATGACTCACTTAATGTGGAGGAAGAGCTACGTCAACGTCGCATAATAAAAAGGTCATTTAGGCGTATAAATGATGACCTGGCCATGGATGATGACGTGGCTAGTAGTACACGGCGCGAAAGTGTTCCACTACAAATCTCCACAGGTGCACCCAATGAGAGTGGCATAGAGCCATTAACTCCAGTGTTGGTCGACTTATACCAGAGATCAGAGCGGAACAGATGGCGTCAGGTATCCAATCCAAAATGCAGCAGCATCTTTAATACCTCAACAGATCCGGAATATCAAAATAGAAAAAGTGGTGGTTCAATAGGCCATAATAGCAGTCAGTGTTCGGCCGAAAGAACTTTAGAACCACCAGAGAATATTAGTAAATTGGGACGTTCTCTTAATTTGCGTGAATTTCTTACCAAAGAGTTACTTAAGCATCGCACCCATAACAGTGGTAGCATCAGTGAGAGCACAGATGATTCACTGAAAAGCCACTTTTTGCAATCTGTCATCGATTCGTTATCCCTATCGAGTGCACCACAATCACCAACAATTGGCCATGGCACCAATACCACAAACGAAAGGCAAAAGACATCAACGCCAGTTATATCATTTCTAACAGCTCAGGAAAAATCCAATATAGCCCAGAGTACTCAATCCCAACTGTTCTCTGTCGAGAGTCGTATATCAGCTGTAGACTATCCTGATGGTTCACCGCCGACGCCATTTACTGAACCGCCTGCTTCTTTGGCTCGCAGCTCCAAAACACCAAAAAAAGGAAATCCTAAATTCCGCAAATGATGCAATTCTTTTACTAGCTTAAAATTCTATTTGATTATTTTTATATATTTGTAATTTATGCACATTCAATTATATATATATATATGTGTGTTCAATGTGTTGTTAACTCAATTATTTATATACCCAATAATTATTAAAACATTTTCCAAATTTTTTATACAAATATTTATATATATATTTTTTAAAAACAATAAAATTATTTTTTGTATTTTTTTAATTACATTTCTTTTTTTTGCAATCAGTTTTGTTTCAAGTACACGATTTCACAGAACGTTGGTAGTTTTTTTTGATTATTTGATGTATCAGATCTTATCTGTTTCTGATATATACATATGTATATATATATCGGTTTTAAATATAAAATATGTATATCAATGAGTACAAAAAAAGAATGTTTTTAATACTAGCTAATGCTTTAGGCGGGCTTAAGTGAAAAATTCTGTACGAAAAACAAAAACAAATATTAAAAAACTTTAATTTTAAGTTCTATTACAATCTTCTAAATGATATATCTATATGATCCTTTTAATGTCTTTATCTTTAGTACCCATATATATCAACCATTTTATTTACTATGTCTTAGGAATTTCTGCTTTGAGCTATTTCCCTTCAACAGTTGCTTTTTCTTTTTATGTATATATATACTATTTCTTCAGATATCTATGCCTATATAGCACCTATTTGTATCTATCCTGCGCATTATTTTGTCTTTATATATAACAAACATTTAAATGTTTCAACTGTCTTTATGAATTAGGAACTTTTCACTTAGCCCTTTTGGTTGCATACAATTTGATCTTAAGTGTACCTCTAAGTACAATGCATTAAGCTTATTATACAGTTATATATATATATATATATATATGTATTTTTTATATAGTATAAGGCAGTATTTCTACACAATTGTTTAAGTATTGTTTATAGTTATTGAGGAAAGATTTAGGACAGGCAATTGACCAACATTAACTTATTAAAATCGAAAATACCTTAAAAAGAACAAGTTACAAATTGTATATGTAAATGTAAATATGTATATCATTTTGGTACAACTTAATATTGAATATATATATATATATATATATAAATTCAGTTACTGACATCAAATATAATATCAATAAAATGTTAAATATTAATTAAGTTGAAATACTTTTAGAAAGATTTCCCTTTGAATATCTATCATAAAAAAATTTGTAACTTGTTTTGTCTTGGGAGTAATTTGAATCCCTTGGATTGGTTGTCTACTCATTTTGCTCCTCATTACGTGTATCGTTCTCCTCGCGCTGCTGTTGCATCCTTTTAAATGAATCACTGGCCATTTTCTTGAGTGCATCGGCCTCACCTCCAGTTGCCTCCACCATCTGTCGCAATGTGCCATGTGGTTTCTTTAGTAACAAATGTGGTACATCAAATTCAACAGCATTGCCAGCATCCATGACTATAATACGTTCCGAATCCATGACTGTATGTAATCTATGGGCAACAGTCAGTACTGTGCAATGATGGAACTTTTCACGAATGGTGCGCTGAATTAAGGAATCCGTTCTAGAAATGAAAACAAAGGCAATAAGTATGGGCTTATACTGATTCCCAACAATGGTGCTTACTGTGGATCCACATTGGCTGTAGCCTCATCAAGCACCAGAACCTTGTTGTTACGTAAAATTGCACGGGCTAAGCAGAGTAGCTGCCGCTGACCCACGCTGAAGTTGCTGCCACGTTCTGTTACCATGTAATCCAAGCCAGGTATACCTGCACGTAGTTCGACAGCTTCAAGAGCTTGCCACAACTCGGCATCGCTATAATGCTCGAAGGGATCCAAATTATAACGTATAGTGGCAGAGAAGAGTACAGGATCCTGTGGTATAATGGATATACGTGTGCGCAGTGTCTCCAGTGAGATGCTGCCTGTGTCAACACCATCTATAAGGATGTCGCCCTCAATGTATGCCAGACGAAACAGAGCACCAATTAATGAGGATTTGCCAGCTCCAGTGCGTCCAACAATGCCCACCTTCCAGCCTGGTTCAATAATCAGGGTTAGATTCTTAAGAACAGCTGAGCCATTGGGATCATAGCGGCAGCTCATGTTCCTAAACTCTACTTGACCAGCAGTGGGCCACTGTGTAGATGGTTCCTGACCCGTTTGTTGGGGTTCCTGCTCCAGTTCCGTGTATTGCAATACGCGCTCCACACTTGTCATCTGTTGCAGGGACTCTGCTACTTGTCGGACACCATATTGAACCATTCCTGTGAGTATCATTGCCTGTGCGATGGCCAATCCAACGTTTCCACTATAGGTAGCTAATGAAGATGAGGAATAGGTACAATGATTCAATATAAGGTAGACATTAGACTTACATTCGCTGGATATAATGAAACTAAAGGTAACAGCCGTGAGGAAAGCACAACTGACCCAGTCCATCCAAAGACCCAAAGCTGTATTGACGCACATGGTCAATTGCCAGACGCCACTGTGTACATCCTGCAGCTGATCGAATTCTTTGGCCACTACATCTTGCAGCTTCCGTGAACGTATGATTGATAAACCTGTCAAGGATGAGCTCAAATGTGAAAATACGGGACTGCGGCAGATGCCTTCGAGACGTTTTAGATCTTGAGAGGGTCGCAGATAGAGCCACAGTATCAGCATATCAATAATAGCCACAATTAACATGGCTGCGACCAGCACAGGGTTTACCACAGTGATTACAATCAATATACCAAACATGACCAGTGCTATCTGTATAAAGTCCATCATGGCACGTGGCAGCAGTTCATCAATGGCACCCATATCCTTGGAGAAACGATTAAGTATGCGACCCGAAGGATTCGTATCAAAGAAACGCATAGCCGCATGTAATATGGAACTGAACATACGATCATGCAGAACCTTAGATGCATGCATACACGTCTTGAAGAACAGGAATCCACGGAACGTGGTCATAACCACAACGGCAATGATCAAAGCGCCATAAACATACATACATTCATAGCTGGTAAAACTGGTCGGTTCTCCTCTGGAACGTTGATATTCCTGCTGCGTCCAGTAGTTAGCAAAGTAATCAGAACTGCTGCACACCAACTGGGACACCAACATGACAAAGACCATAAAGCTGAAACTCAGGAAGGTGCTCCCAGCATGGAAGTACTCGTACCAGACGCGTGCCGAGACGCCACCCGAAGCTTGTGCCTCAGCCGCAGCGTCTTCATCCTGTCCAATATCTGCTTGAGTACTGCTGCTTAGCTGTTAGTGGAAATACAGTATGTAAATATATCTTAGAAGAGATTCATCCATTGCTACACTCACCGATTTACTGCCATGGGTGGAGTTGCTACGTTTACGTAGTAGTTGATAGCCATCACGTACGCCATCAATATAGGGTATATCATCATCCTCATCTATGTCATCATGTGCATTCAATGTTGTGCTCGATGGTGATCTTAAGCTGTCAGATTCAGCCTCAGCCTCCTTTGGACGTTCCAGTAACTTGGCAAAGTCCAGCTCGCTATTAATGAGCTCCGCATATGTACCCTGTCTAAGGATTTGTCCCTGATCTACAATAACAATCCAATCTGCTTCAGAGAGAAAGTGTACTTGATGGGTAACCAGAACACGTGTAGCTTTCTGTTGTGCCAAACGTCCACGCGGTCCAATTACCTCATCGAACAGATGACGGCCCACATGGGCATCGACAGCGCTCAATGGATCATCCAACAGATAAATTGTTGCAGGTTTATAGACAGCTCTTGCCAAGCTAATACGAGCACGTTGTCCACCGGAGAGAGATGCTCCACGCTCGCCAACAACTGTTTTATCACCGTTACTCAGTTGCTGGAAGTCAGTAGCCAGGGCACAGCATTTGGTTACGTCTTGGTATCGCTTACGATCATATTGTTCACCAAAGAGAATATTATGTCGCACGGTGCCGGTAAACAGCCAAGGCTCCTGCGAGGCATAGGATAATTCACCTTGTATAACAACAGCTCCATCGATAATGGGTAATTCGCCGAGTAGCAGCTGAAGCAATGAACTCTTGCCAGCTCCAACTGGACCAATAACTGCACATAGTTGTCCCTTCTCAATTTGTAAATTAAAATTCTGAAGCGTTCGCTGTGACTTCTCCTTATCCCAGCTGGCAGTAATAGACTTCAGGAGAATGGTTCGTGTATCTCCACTATCCTGCTGCTTTTTATGTGTTAGAGCAGAAACTTTGTCATCGCATCCCTCCAGCTGTAGAAAGGCCTGAATACGTCGCAGGGATACCAATGCCTCGGCACCAAAAGTTACTGCAAGTGGATACCAAATGGCTGCCACCAATTGCAGAATATTGTAATAACTTGCGGCGGAAAAGACAAAATCTGCTGTAATCTTTTGACCCATAAGGGCAGCCGCTGCCAATGTGATATACAAGGTGGAACGCTCCGTGAAAACCATGGTGCTGAGGTAGAAGCCACGCAGGTAAGAGGCATAGCGAATCTGTTGAATTTCGCTACGTCTAGCTTCAGATACGACAGCCTCGAAGGGTTTCTCCCAGGCATACATCTTAATCACCTGAATGCCCTGCACCAGCTCATTCATGATTCCCACGCGGGCATCCGTTCGTTCGGCTATACGCATTCGAAGTACCGAAGTTAGTTTACTCAAGCCTGACTGCAATGGCACCGTTTTAAGTAGTAAGCCAATGACTCCCACCAGAGCTGGTATGCCAATGCGTAACCATATAAGATAACAGGTAAGCACTGCCTGGAGTGGCATTATCCAGATCCAATGCATAAAAATAAAACCATAATCCAAACGATTAACATCATTCGAAAGTAAATTAATCAAATATCCAGCTGGAGTCTGACCCGCTGTCTTCATGGACAAGCGTAGAGTCTTTCGATAGATAAGGGAACAGCAAGCAATACGCATACGGGCGCCCATCAGTCTTTGACGTAGATCCACATGATGAATCAAAAAGCAGCAAATAAGCGTTGAACCCACCAATACTGTGCCCAGACAATACAGATCATTCCATATATATAGCGTGAATTGCTCAAGGGCATTGGAATCCGTATTATTTGGAGACGTTGTAGAGCCAAAACTATTTATATGCTCCTTGACAGGATTATCAGTATCCAGTGCATTCAGTGAATTGGCTGTAAAATATAATTGACATTAGAAAGAACTATTCAACAGGAATTCTTATGCTTTACATACCATTGCCGTCACCTGATCCTGATCCTAGATTTGTTACGGCACGAACGGTACGATTCAGAGCAGTGTTATTGTGGTCAGCACTTGGAGTGCTATCCGAAACAGGTGACATCAGTTGGAATTGTAGCAACAACTGTGCGAGGACGGCAGGTATAAGAGTCCTGCAAGAATATTTGTTAAATTTAAGTCGTAAAACCAGATATATTATCTTACTTTATTGTTATATAGATTAAGCTAATGATTCCATTGACAATTGTGGGTCCAAGAAAACAACGGAATAGAGCATTACGTAGTCGTGGTTTCTTTGACTTGGCATGTGCACGCTCCACCTCCTTAAACCATTCACTGTAAACAGAAAAAAAGGATTCAATTAGTGATTATCTCATTAGATTAAATATAACTTACCTTTCGAGGCGATCGCCAAGCGGTTCCGATTGATCCTCCTTAAGGCATACAGTTAAATCATCCTGATTAAGACCCCTACGTGAGCCACGATACAACAAAGGCACCGACCAGGCAAATATCAATTGCGACAGGCAATTTGCCTTTTCTCGAGGATTCTCACGTTTCGGCTTAGCGCTACTATCCATAGTATCTCATGGATCTGCACTTACTTTCTATCAAATACAAGCGATAAAATTTGATAAGATAATCTTAAAGAATAATGTAGTTAAGCTATCATTATCAATTGTCTACATATTATAATAAGAAGACTGTTAGCAACAACCTTGTAACAAATTCTCATTATGCTTTGTTTACTGAACTCATAATCGGAACTAAACTCATGACTGATTAATCATATCTAGCATGGGTATATATAGCATATATAATATAAAAATTCTTATCATTTTGTAAGTAATTGCAATACATTTTATAACTATGTCTGGAATATGATTAGTTTCTTAGTTTACTATGCTTTAATTTCAAGTGCAATTCAAAATGAATTACAGGGGTAATTCGATTCGTGCATGCAAGTTTTGTACATTGACGCAAGTGCCGACGCTTTCTTTTCTCTTCTTAATAAATTTAAAGAATTCAACATAAAACTAACATCAGTTTACATATAAATTATAATATGAATAATTGGGTCATGTTTCAATGCTTTCTTCAGTTATAATTTTATTTATATATAAGGTTGAAAGTTTCGTTATTAAAAATGTTTTGAGCGTGCAATTTTGAGTATGCAATGCAAGAATTGAGAAGTAGAAATGCTGAATGTAGGTTTCCACTGTACTGTACAATTATTAAACTGCTATAGATAATATATACTACATATATTCTCTATGCTTTTGATTATACATAAATTATATTTGTATATAATATATTTATAAAGATAAAACATATATAAATATTTTATTATTTAGAATTATTTGCGATCTTCATCCTTAACCTTAAACTCTGTCTAGTAATACTTTTGAGTTCTATTTATCTATTATTTTCTATATATTTATAAGAATAAGTTGAGTTGGAAAGTCTTCTACACTTTGATATAGAATATTCCTTGTTCATTAAATATTCATTTAATATGCCTCAAACAGAATCTACATTCTGAGTCAGAGGATTGATTAATCTGTTGATAGGCCATCACCAGTTGAAGGTCAGTTTTATAAAGCGTCAAGGTCATATGAGCTAGTACTTTACCGATAAGCACATTAATTGAGTAAAGAGATAACTATCAGAGGAAATTTTAAAAAAAAACAAATTGTTCCAGACTGCAGCAAGTTTTGAAGTTACAAAATAGCAATATCCCACTAGGCACTAAACAGAGTCTTAACTTATATTAATTACTATAAACAAGAGTTAAAAATAAAATATAATATAAACTTTTAACATATTTTGTCAAACTTTACAATTATATTTAGTTACAACAAATGTTTTGAGTGTATAAAAAATATTTTTTTTTATAGAAACTGCCAATTAATTGATCCACCCCTTTAGAAATGAATCATAATTGAAAGCTGAGACAAAAAATTAGAAATTTATTTATTTTATTGGTAAAAAGAAACAAATTAATCAAATAATAATTATTTGTATACTGAAACCATAGGCAGATCATATTGCAAAAATATTTATGCAGTTGTCAAGTTGATTTTTATTTTTTTGTGGTTACTCAAATATTTTTAATTCTGATAAGAATGAAACAGACTCTATATAATAATATAATATATCTATATATATAATACATACACATACATTCTACGATCACATATCACAATATTAATATACTTTCTATTATAAAGTAAATAAATACACTTAAACATATAAATCCTTTGTTTACCCAAAGAATTTTAAAACATTTTTGTGAAGTTTATTTACTTTTTTATATATATGTAGCAAAAACAGATCTAATATATATTCATATATATATGATTCCAGGTCATTCACTTAATCGTTATTTGTTTGAACAATGTCTGTTAATGATAAGCAGAGACATTTTGCAACGTAAATCAAATTTCGCAATTTGATTCAAAGAGAATGCTAAGATAACTTCATAATTCCCCTGACAATTATCATAATTTTTTATTAAAAAGCATACACGCAGATTAGAAGTTATATGTGATACTATACATAAATATATATATATTTATATGTATAGACTCAGGTATGTTTGTATATAAACGTCTACGATTATAATATAGGCGATAACCCAAACAGTTAATAAAATAGTTTATTTACCTGAATTAAATATTTACATAACTTAAAATATTTAAATACCTATTTTTAAATAATGGGGTTCCTTAGGATTTTATTATGTTTATTCGGACTGCTATACACAGATCGTGATAATATATAGAAACTCCAAAGCAATATGTAGATTTCTTATCACTTTGACATTCGAATTTGATTAGTAAATATATTTTTCATATTCAACTATGAGTTTTTGACTAATACTAAACATATAATCGATAATATAAAAGTAAATTAAATTTAGGGCATAATATTTCATTATATTAATATAGTATATAAACATTTCAATTAAAGAAATTAATTGAAAGTGCTTTGAGCTGCGCTGAACAATTTCAAATGAATTGTCGTCAATTAGGAGACAGCATTTTGTAAGTGCAATTCCCAATCGTAAACCCTACACAGATATAAAATGCACAAATGGGGTATATTGAAATTGAGCAGATTTAGAATACCGGTTACTGGTCAGAAAAGAAAGCTACTATGTATGTATATAGAGTACTGTTAATAATTATAGTCATTGTAGTTTGATAAATTTCAATTCAAAAGAGCTTAGGGTTTAAAGTAGTCGTGCTTATCCGGTCAAAGCACTCTTCAATTAATTGTCTTGAATTTAAGAGTTGGAATTGTGCTATGAGGGAACAAATCATTCATACAAATTTAAGTTTACATGCAAAACAATAAAATAATAAAAATGCTGTCACGTAAGATAAGTTAAGTATGTATATACATATATATAAATTAGAGTATATATACATACTAACATTGTATATAATTAGAAATATAATAATGCCTATACATATATTTATTTATTTAATGTTAAAATGATAACAGGTATTTGTTGAACTTCGATATGAACTAATTATTTTTAATTGCGTTATGTAAATAATGGAAAATTTGAAGTATTTTTTTATTTATTTTTTTTTCGCGAACATTTATTTAATTTTACTATATAATTCTTTAGAATTTGAACAGCAAAAACAGCTGAATCATCGTTTATATATATACTGGCAATTTTTTTCAAATGTTATTGCCCTTAGGAATGGTTTTAAAATAAATTAGCATTCACGCCAAAGAATAGTATATATTTATATAGCATCCGCTCTTCAGGTCAGGTCTTTTTTAGTTCTTTAGTTACTATTTCTTCTGGATAGCAACAGTTGTTCACTAGAGAATCTAAATCAACGTCTTGGTTAAATAAATCACTTGAACTTGATATCAACAAAAAGAGAACCTGATTAGAGAGTCTACATATTTATAGTTAGTGTATATATGTATACCATAATAATATTAGAAACATATGCGATTAGTTAGAACCGGCATTCTCAGTAGACATACGAACATATATATTTACATGCACATGCACATGTGTATCCATTTATATACACTTGTATACACATATATCTACAGGTATAATCAGCGAAATGATATCTCAACAATTCGTAAAAAAAAGTACGCGACTAGTAAGCAAGCAAGTGTTTGAACCGGTAATATTGTAGGAGTAGATGATAGAGAGAGAGAGAGAGAGAGAGAGAGGAAAGGGGTAACTACCGGTAAAACGGCAAACAGTCGAAAATTGCTCTTGCCGGTGCTAGACAACTCAATGATACGCCCCTAAGGCGAAGAGTGGTTTGAGGGTTAATATGGCTCTTGCTGTTGTTATGCAGAGGAATGCAACAGACAACGCGCTTAAAATATCACAATGTGCCGGAAAGTGAAAAAAAACTTATGTGAAAACATAAGAAAGAAAGCCGTAAAACAATATGCAAAATTATTGGACAAATGCTCAGTTAATGACGTAAACACACCAGCTGTGAGCAAAATATTGTTTGATACATAGTATATTATAATCTATATGTGTTTTTATGATTCCCTTGACATACCTATAAATTATTTTTATATATATTGTGTAATTTATTGTTGTTTATTTTATCACAGTTTTTTTTTTCAATTTCGTAGCAACGTTTTTTAGATTTTGTTAATGAGTGTAATGAACCACTTGAAGCTTTCGATTTTATATAAAATGCGCGACGTTGAAACTAACTAACAACACGAACAAACCGATTCAACCACCGCCGCGGCCCACAGCTCGCATGCAACTGAAATCGAAAACGAAACTGATGCCGAAACTGAATGGAACATAGTATTGGACTAATACCAAAATCTCGCAATACTCCCCAAAGTGAGAGTACAACATTTATTTGACAAACACAATTGGCTCCACATTGCTTGTTGCTTACCTTTGGAGCTTTTGTTAAAATTTAGATAAGACATGAGCCAGTAATAGCTAGAAATTCTGCCGTTATACTGTTCATGAAATAATTAATGTACAAAATGTATTAAAAAAAAGTTATAACTTTTATAAAAACTAAAATCAAAATTTTGAAAAGTAATAATATATTTTTAAAAACAAATATATTAATATAATATAACACAAAGTTAACAACGTAAATAACGTCAAATTTAATAAGTGCTGGCGAAAGAGCTACATTGGCAACGCTACGCGCAGTAACAGACTCTTATATTATATTTTCTCTTATATTTTTCTATGTAATTTGTACTATTTTCAGCTGCCAATGTTAAAACCATTATAGCACAGCAAAATGTTAATAGTGTACCATATTTGTACATAGCAAGAGAATATTTTGATAAAAGCAATTGATAAAATTAAATATTTATTTTGGGACAATATAAGAAATCTTAAAAAATATATATTTAATTTTAATAAGTGACAAATTATATATTGTTAAAAACTTTATTCGTATAAATTGTTTAATAATGATGGGATATGAATTTTTATTGATTAATATTTAGTATACATATTATACATATATATAAAATACAAAATAATTTATATATACTAAAAAATTGTTTTTAATATATTCAAAAAAAAAAAAACAAACAAATAAATAAATAAATTTTGATGTCAGACAATTTACATGACTTGTAACTGTATATTTGCGGTACCAAAAGATTGCTTAATAGTATAAAATGGTAAAGAAGAAGGAACATGATATAAGAAATAAATAAGTTTATGAGAAGGAGAAAGAAAGGGAACTGATCTGTTGATAAATATTGGTGGAATGCATAACCGTTCCCGAAAATGAATCTTTTTTCAGAGCTGACGACACAATTTGCATGTACAGCAAGAACTAAACGGATCGAAGTAAATGTAGAATCGAACGCGTTTTCAGTCCATTCAGCGATTACTTTCGTTGGAGTTTTGCTTCGTTTATTGGATTTGCGCATATCATTAAGGCACACTGGAATGAGGGACGGTAAATGTGTTGGCAAGTGTCTGTCAGTCATTTAGGGCAGGTAGTCGCACCTTTTTGCCAAGCATTGCGACCAAGGTGCCCACGATCTTATCGGGCTCGGCTTGAAATCGGCCTCGGCCTCTTTGCTCTTCGCATTTCATTTGAGTGACCGATTGCCGTTGCCAGTTATAAGGCACAAGCCGAAGAGCATGTCGAATCAGTACTGTGGTTGGCCTTGCCCTTGTCGGGCCGTACGTTGGGTTCGTTCGGGTCTCGTTCGGTGTACCCAGCGTGGGAGATAATTAATAGTATATTTAGTTCGCATTAGCTTCCTGCCGTTCTAGAGGTTCCTTTTGAAGTAGTGGCTCTCAAGAGATGATCAAGCAGCTGAGCTGCAGCGGCCTGCTGCGCTGGGCGTTGCAGCTGCTCAAGACTCTGTTCTTGCGCATTATATCTCACTTCAAAGATGAGCTTCAAATTAGCTATCCATGTCCCAGTCTACAGATCGTGCCCAAATATGAGCCTATACCGCGCGTCAAAGGATTACCCATAGTGGGAACTTTATTCGACTTAATTGCAGCCGGTGGTGCACCACAGTGAGTTAAAGATTTAAACGATGGCTACGCCAACATGCATGCAGCTGATTTTAAAGCAAAAACAAAAAAATGAAACCCTTTACCAGATTACATAAATATGTGGACGCTCGACATCGTCAGTACGGACCCATCTTTCGAGAAAGATTGGGTGGTACACAAGATGCTGTTTTTGTGTCCTCGGCAAATCTGATGCGCAGCGTCTTTCTGCAAGAGGGTCACTATCCGCAGCATCCGCTGCCGGATGCTTGGACCTTCTACAATAAACGACATGCTTGCCAACGTGGACTCTTCTTTATGTAAGTGGCTCATGAAATGAATTGCAAATCAGTTTCTACACCTTTTCTTGTTGCTTTTGTTGTTGTTTTTACGCTGACGAATAACTAATGTCCGCAGGGAGGGTGCTGAGTGGCTGCACAATAGGCGTATACTTAATCGGCTGCTACTCAATGGTAATTTGAATTGGATGGACGTCCATATTGAGAGCTGTACCGTCCAGTTGATTGAAAGCTGGCAAGCAAAGACAGACGAGGCAAATATAAGAGGAGAGCACTATGAGTTGCCAGACTTAGAGAAACAGTTGTATCGTTGGTCCATAGAAGGTATACTATATAAATACTAGTCACTATTTCTATTTAAAGTTAATCATTGTTCCAGTACTCTGTGGAATTATGTTTGGGTCTAGCGCACTTGTCTGTCCCAAAATGCAAACAGCTCTCGATGAGTTTACATTGATCGTTCACAAGGTCTTCGAGCATAGCTCCCGACTAATGAACTTTCCCCCAAAGTTGGCGCAGTTGCTACGCCTGCGCATTTGGCGAGAATTTGAGAGCAATGTGAGTGAGGTACTTAGACAGGGTGCAGACATCATTGAGCTCTGTATTAGATCACAGGAGGAACAGCAACAGCAGCCATTATTAGAACAGGATGAGGCACTCTATCATAAATTAAAGGCAGCTCGGGTGCCCGCCGACATGATCAGACGAATATTTGTTGATCTGGTCATAGCAGCAGGTGACACGGTCTGCAAAATAGAACACAACTTAATCATATACATATCATATTAATTCCTAATCGAAACCTTTGCAGACTGCCTTCAGTAGCCAATGGGCATTATATGTCATGTCATTAAATCAAATGCTTCAATGTCGCATAGCCAAGGAGCGTGCAGCAACTGAGTCGCAGCTGCTTCATGGACTGATAAAGGAAAGCCTGCGACTTTATCCAGTTGCTCCATTCATAGGACGCTATCTACCACAGGATGCACAGATAGGCGCACATTTTGTAGAGAAAAATGTCAGCTATAAAAAATTATCTCTTCTTCAATCCAATTCAAATTCAATTCTCTCTGCTTACAGACGCTGGTACTGATCTCTCTATACACATCAGGACGCGATCCAGCACATTTTGAAGAACCATTGAGAGTAATTCCCGAACGCTGGTTTCTCGGTGAATCGGAACAAGTGCATCAGGCACATGGCAGTTTACCATTTGCCATTGGACAGCGCTCATGCATTGGGCGACGTGTAGCACTAAAGCAGCTTCATGCGCTCCTAGGCAAATGCGCAACGCACTTTCAGATGCAGTGCCTCAATGAGAAACCTGTTGAAAGCATTCTGCGTATGGTCACTGTGCCTGATCAAACATTGCGGCTAGCATTAAGATCCAAATTAATTGCAGTGAATTCAACCTAACTAATACACACACATTTTAGATACAGACTCATATTGACACATGGATATCATATCAAATCGATATTCTTCATTCAGGGAAAGACCCTAACCTAAAACCTGATAAGTCTTACTAATTCTAATGTCGCTCGTAGTAAATTTCTTGGTTTTATATAAAGTACATAAACCATCAATAATAACAACATATATATTTATATTTATATAAAAAAAAATTAATAGTTCCTAAGATTCTAAGGTCGACACTGTTTATCCATAAGAATTCCAGCACTGCGTTCAAGGAGTCGCAACAGTTGCCTTTCATTTGTAGCTTGCTTCACCCGGGGCTGTTCACTGGCCAATCTTCTCAGCGTTTCAGCCTCAGCGCCAGTTGCCTCCACCATATGGTTAAATATACCCTGAGAATCTTCCAGGAGCAACTGTGGTACATCAAATTCCACTGCTATGCCATTATCCATAACAATGATGCGATCCGAATCCATGACTGTATGCAATCTATGGGCAACAGTCAGAACTGTGCAATGATGGAACTTTTCACGAATGGTACGCTGAATTAAGGAATCGGTTCTATAATAAAGGGAAATACATATAAAATTAATCCAATACATAAGTGGATTGAATAATCGTATGTTACTTACAGCAGATCAACATTGGCTGTGGCTTCATCAAGCACAAGAATCTTGTTGTTTCTTAGGATAGCACGTGCCAAGCAAAGCAACTGCCGTTGACCCACGCTAAAGTTGCTGCCACGTTCAGTCACCATATAGTCCAGTCCTGGAATAGCTGATGGCAACTCAACCTCTTGCAGTACACCCCAAAGCTCTGAATCGCTGTATACCCCAAATGGATCTAAATTATAACGTATGGTGGCAGAGAAGAGTACAGGATCCTGTGGTATAATGGATATACGTGTGCGCAGAGTCTCCAGTGCGATGCTACCCGTCTCAATACCATCTATATGGATGTCACCCTCAATATATGCTAAACGAAAGAGTGCAGCAATAAGGGAGGATTTGCCAGCTCCTGTGCGTCCAACAATGCCCACTTTCCAGCCGGGCTGTATGACTAGGCTAAGTTGCTTCAGCACAGCTGCTCCATTGGGTTCATAACGTAGGCTCATATTTTGGAATTCAATCTGTCCAAATTGTGGCCACTGTTGCGAAGGTTCTACCCTTTCATCAGCTGACGACTCCTGTTCCAGCGCCGTGTACTCCAGTACCCGCTCCACACTGGTCATCTGCTGCATTGAATCTGCCACTTGACGCACGCAATACTGTACCATGCCCGTAAGTAATATAGCTTGAGAGATGGCCAATCCTACATTTCCACTATATGTAACTAAAAAATTAAAGCTAATGGAAGATCAGTTTTTTCATAATCTTTTTTGGAGCTTACCTTCACTGAATACTATAAAGCTGAAAGTAACTGCTGTGAGAAAGATACAGTTAATCCCATCCACCCAAAGTCCAAGCGCTGTATTTGTAGCCTCTGCGAGTTGCCAGACACCGCTGTGCACATCCTGCAGAAGATCAAACTCGTTGGCCGCAATATGTTGCATCTGGCGTGAACGTATGATTGCTAGGCCAGACAATGTTGATGTCAAGTGCGAGAACACAGGACTACGAGAACTGGACTCCATACGCTTAAGATCCTGCGAGGGACGCAAATAAATCTTAAGTACAATAATATCAAGCAGTGCCACGACTAGCACCGCGGGAAACAGCACAGGATTAACGACTAAAATCACAGCCAATATGCCAGATATAACCAAAGTATGTTGTACAAACTCTAGCATGTTTCTGGGCAGCCATTCATCCATAGTGCCAATATCCTTAGAGAAACGATTCAAGATTTGTCCTGAAGTATTCTTATGAAAGAATCTCATCGTTGTATGCAAAATACGTTCGAACATGCGGTCGTGGAGCACCTTGGATGCATGCATGCATGTCTTGAGAAATAGATATCCACGGTAGGTAGTCATAGCCACCACACCAACGATCAAAACTCCATAGACATACATGCACTCATAACTGGTAAGTGTGGTGGGATCACCACGAGATCGCAGTTGCTCCTGTTGCGTCCAAATGTTAGCAAAGTAGTCAGAGCTGCTGCACACCAACTGCGAAAGCAGCATGATAAATACCATGAAAATGAAGCTAAAGAGAGTGCTGCCTGCTTGGAAATACTGGTACCAGACACGTCTTGACACTCCTCCTACAGGAGCACCCTTATCCTTTTTACCGGGCTTTAACTGACTGCTAGTTGTGTCCTTTTAAAATAGTCAGAAAATTAACTATAATTTCCTTGAGTTTTTCGTTTGGTACTCACCGGTTTCTTAAGAGGAATAGATTCCTTTTCCATACTCAATGGTTTTAAGCTATCACCAATGTTCTCATCTTCATCATCGCCTTCGGGCTCACTTTGTGTCGCTGTGGGCTGTTCCTGTTCTTTTGTGTCGACAGATGATTCTTCCACTGTTTGGGAGCAGTCCAGCAACTTTGCAAAGTCAAAATTACTATTAATAATCTCTTGGTAAGTGCCCTGAATTAGGACCTGGCCCTGTTCCACAATTACAATCCAATCGGCTTCGGAAAGAAAGTGTACCTGATGGGTGACCAGCACCCGGGTTTTTTGTGCTAGCCGTCCACGTCGTCCAATTACCTTATCGAAAAGATGTCGACCAACATGTGCATCGACGGCACTAAGAGGATCATCGAGTAGGTAAACGTTTGCAGGTTTATATATGGCTCTTGCCAGACTGATGCGAGCACGTTGCCCACCTGAGAGAGAAGCTCCACGATCTCCTAAAATAGTCTCATCACCATTGCTCAGCTGCTGAAAGTCAGTGATCAGTGCACAGGACCTGGTTACCTCCTGATAGCGCTCATGGTCATACGCTTCCCCAAATAGAATGTTATTTTTCACACTTCCTGTGAATAGCCAAGGCTCCTGTGCTACATACGAAATGGATTCCGGCATGGCAACGCTACCATCAATAATGGGTAGCTCACCAAGTAGTAATTGTAGTAATGAACTCTTACCAGCTCCCACTGGGCCAATGACTGCACAAAGCTGACCTCTCTTAATTTGTAGATTTATATTTTGAAGTGTCCTTTGTGGTTTCTCCTGCTGCCAGCTAGCATCGATACCTTCCAATACAATGGCATTTGCAGCCACTTCATCTTTTTGACTGTCTTGGGTCAGACTATGTATCTTGTTATCCCGCTCCTCTTGTAGCAGAAAGGTCTGAATACGACGCAGTGAAACCAATGCTTCGGCAGCCAAGTTTACAGCCAAAGGATAGTATACAGCTGCCACCAGTTGCAGTATGTTATAGTATATTACAGCCGAGAACACAAAGTCTGCAGTGATGCGCTGTCCCAAAAGTGCAGCTGCTGCCAGCGTTAGGAATAATGTTGTACGTTGTATAAAAAACCTGGTTGTGCGCTGGAATCCGTATAAATAGTTGGCATAACGTAGCTGTTTGATCTCGTCACGCCTGACATCAGCAACCACAGCTAAAAAGGAGTTCTCCCAGGCGTACATCTTAATGACCTGAATGCCCTGCATTAGCTCACTCATGATGCCCACACGTACATCTGTTCGTTCAGCTATTCGTTTCCTAAGAGCTGATGTCAACTTACTCAGAGCTGTCTGCACTGGAACTGTCTTTAGTAGTAATCCGAGTACACCAATAATTGCTGGCAGACCTATTTGCAACCATATTATGTAGCCAGTGACCAAGGCATGAATTGGTAAGATCCATATATAATGCGTAAAGACTAAAGCATAATCCAGCCGGCTGACATCATTTGAGATAAGATTGATCAAATGACCCGCCGGCGTACCATTCACAGTCTTCATGGACAACCGTAGCGTCTTCCGATAAACCAACGAACAGCAGGCAATCCGCATACGGGCACCCATCATTCGTTGACGCAGGTAGAGATGATGCCACAGAAAGCATGCTAAGAAATTAATGCCCACCAACAAACCTCCAAGGATATAGACATTGTTCCAGATATATGAAGCTGTATCTATGGAAGTTGTTGCGTTCCCTTTGGATATGGTTTCCACCAGGGTATGCGATGAGTTGCCTTAGATATATATGTTATGCAATAAATATAATAAATAAATAAAAAGGCGTATGAGATCTTTGATATCTTTTCATTTCAAATTCGATTGAATGTGTCATCGACACTGCAAACACAATATCTATATTGAAACTGTACGCCTTTATCGATACACACAAATATTAATTAAAGCTGGTGACATCGATATTGTAATCGGGTTCAAAAACTACAATTATTCATATATAAAACAAATATTTACTGGTATATTAAAATTCAATAAGATATCTATAATTGTATTTCTATTTTATCAATTTAATATTTACATTTCGCTAGGGAAAGAATTTGAAACCGGAAAACGGAACTTTGATTTGTTATTTCACTTACCGTAAAGTTCAGTCGAGGAGGTATTTACACCAAGTTGAGGTAGGAATGTGCCGTTAATGACATTGACCAAATCAAATGCTTTGTAGTTAAATATTTGTAACTGCAGCAGAAGCCGTGCCAAAATTGCAGCAATAAACATTCTATAAGATTACCGTTATCAATTTATAATACATCTAATGCCTGTACACAAGATATTAACTCACTTAAGCGCAATATATACAAAGCATAAAATGCCATTGATAATGAACGGCGTATAGAAACAACGGAGCAAAGCTTGACGTAGCTTTGGCTTACGGTTCCTGCGCTGGCTACTCTGTAGCTCCTTATGCCATTCCCTTGAATAAAGAGTAAAGGAGAGTAGAAGAGACACTATGAAGTATAAAGAGAAGACTGATAAGGCTCACTTCTCTAGACGGTTGCCCAATTGCTCAGACCGATCAGCTTTCAGGCATTCAGTCAAATCATCTATATTCAGCCCATTTTGCGATCCATAGTATAAAAATTGTATAGCCCAACCAAATGTCAATCGGGATAGAAAATTTGCTTGCTGCTGCGGATTTTTACGTTGAGGTTTGCTGCTGCTGTCCATTGTTATATTATTTTTAATTCAGCTCTGATCGGTTCTGCTCCATGATTATGATTTACTTTCAAACATAAAATTTAATACTTTAGCTTATCTATTTATTATTTTTTTGCAAATTTATTTATTTATTTAAGTTAATATTTTGAATATAAAAAAAATTCACTTTTATATATACAATAAATATCACATTCCGAGTCTACTACACTTAATAAAAATAATAAACAATACACCATTCAAATGTGCCGTACATCAGTTGACTAACAACTGACAGTTCAGACAAGTTAACTTTATACCCACAGAATGTGAGCGCTACTCTCTTGATTCTCTCAGAGAGCATCCAAAAGATACGCATTGAGCAAATAAATTGAGCGTGAGATTATTGTTCTTTAATAATTATTAACAATAACAAAATTAAGAAAGCCGAAGATTTGATACGCTTCACAAACATATTGAAATTGTTCATAAATTAAACTAATTAAAATTATTATTAAATTACTTGAAAAATTAATATGATTTATGTATACGATAATAATTTATAAATATAAAATTTATACCCTATATATATATCTGTATATATATATATATATAACATGTTCAAGCTTATTCATCTTAATCTCTATACCATGAGAAAGATTTAGCACATTATCTATTTAACATCTTATCAAAATTTAGCGACATCTATTAAAGTTTGTCTACACATTTCGAATGCTTTTTTAAGAGAGCAAATTATAAAATGTAGAATTTTTTTCATAGAGAAAATCGTGCACATTGATTATAATATTCCGACGAAATCTTTAATCGCTTTTCGCCTTATTGCAGCAAAATATTGCAAATATTTATTTCGAACTGTTTATAAAAAAAACATAAAAAATGCACATAAACATATTAACACTGGATGGTGTGCAAAAGGAAATGTGTGAGTGTGTTTATATGTGTAAAATCCAGAGTAATGTACTTAAAATAATTCTGAAATTTGCAGGAATAATTAATTTTCTGTCAGACTTACATTAGTTTTCCCCCTAATCATATAGATAAAACAGTTTCTTTTAATATATTGGCTTATATTAAAATCAGTGAAATTATAATCCCATTGGATTATTATTAAAAAAATCACTTAACTTTTAAGCTTACATATAGCAAATTTGATTGAAACTACAAGTTAAATAAACATACTTCAAATTTCCTAATAATAGGTATATTTATTATAAGTGATAAGCTATATCAAACATTAATTGAAGTCCACATTTCTATATATTCTTATTTTTTTTTTTTTTTGTATTTTATTAATTGTTAGATAAAGTTGAAAGATAAAGTTGATAGTAACACGGATACGAAAAGTTGTCGTAAGCTAGTTACTATATAAAATTTACCTTCTTCAACTTAAACAAAGATAAGACATAAATATAAAAAATTAAATAATTGTATTTTACTGCAGCGCTGTGAATATAATATAAATCAGAAACACAGCACATAGACCAAGCAGTCCAGCCGATGCAGCACCAAAAAATAAACAGCCAACAATAATTCCAAGCGTCATAAATACAAGGAATTGTATGGACGCCAATGAACGTAGACATACACGTGCAGGTAATTCTCTTTCAAATATTTCCACATTGCCATGTTGCTTCTCAAACCACTGCTCCGTCATGGGCGCATACAGTAGCTTACGTGCAAATTTACCACAGATGTCTTGACGGGCATAGCAAGCTTTTATTTGGCTGCCAAACTGTAAATAGTAAAAGTTATAAATTATTTAATATTTTATGTAATTAAATAAATAAATTAATATACAATAGATCAAATTAAACTTACTTTATTGTTGATGGCCTCTGATATAATGTGAAGGAATCGGACCAATACTTTTATCTCATTGTCTTGGATGGGTATAAAAACAGGATCAATTACACACTGCCTGTTGGAAGCGTTCAGTGACATTTGGAGTGGTGTCAGCTTAGAAGTGTCCAAACAATCGTTTGAATCGAAGAAGCTAAAATTCTGTGATTCTGCTGGCGGTGACTGCGGCATTGGCTCCGCTGGCAACGTTTCGTGCATAGGCAAAGAGCCTGGATCAACCTGTGTATAAAAACCAAGTATTAAGTAATATAACGTTGATCAGTCAAATCACTTATTAACTTACATGAAACTTTAAACACAAAAGGTCTATACATTGACGCAGTACCTCCGGTATAGAACTGACTTCACATAATGTTAATTCATCGTCTGTTGAAGTACTAAATATCCTTTTGAACATATTCTTTATGACTCCCTCGGATTTCCGACGCTCTGCAATTTCCTTACGCAGAACACTTATGTTCCTTAACATGGAGTTACGCGTTAAGCTGATGGTATATAGAAAATGTTGGATTTGCTGTTGCATATGATCACTGAATAGCTTCGGTATATTGGAGTTAATCAAAGGATTCCATTGTGCATTATACGAGCTGTTTTGGGATTTGCTGTAACGATTTAAAACAGCATTAGTTCACTAGTTCCTTACATAAACTATCCTGATATAAAACTTACTTTAGCATGCTAACTTGTCGCTGAGGTGAATCGAAGACAAACGTATTACCCGAATGAGAACGCTCAAAACGCTGAAGACGCTCAATCAAATCCTGCTGGGCAAAGGTTTTGGTTAGACGAAGGAGCATTCGTGCATTGCGGTGAACGGAGTAATCAAGACGTTCAAACCGGGGTAGCAGTTGCATAAAAATGTTTGTGTACACAATGAGATTGTCAATAATGAAACCATCATAAGAGCTTGAAATTTTTGGTTCATAAGGTATACGCGAACTGAAGAGACCGGGATTATTATTTATTACCTTGGTTAAATAGATATTAAAACATACTCTGTGTTGTTCATGCTTGCCATAGTGTAGCGCCATGGTTGTATGTAACTTAGCCACAGTTCCAGTACCATTCCAAGAGAGCTGTACAAAGGCCATCGATCGATTAGGCTGCAGAGAAAAGAATAAATGCGCGCTCTAACCATTGACTGTGATACTTTGCGTAGAGAGCAGAGCGAACTGTGATCGTTGGACGCTGAGTTGGCAAAGAAATGGATTTGCTTGATGAGCGTGCGTACAACACGCACAAAATCAGTACTGGGTAAATGGTGCTCCGACTCAATGTCATACCGCAGCCAAATGTCGACAAAGAAATGCAGCACAGACTCGGATCGCCAGCTATAGGCACGACCACCAGCACCACTGTTGTCCGCGGATTGTGGTGAAGTGCTACCAGCTCTGAGTGACTCGTTAGTACTACTACGATAAGAGGTAGGCAGCTTAAGATAACGCAGCTGTCGCTGTGGCTGTAATGACTGTACGGGTATCTGTTGTGGTGCTTTAACGGTGTTGCAAAAGTTTGCCGGCTCAATGTGTGCGTCAGGATACACTGGCAGAAAGTTGTTCAGGTATTCGGCCGTCAGTAACTGGTATACTGTTTTAGTACATTCATTGTTTATTTGCATGGCAATGGGATTAACCGTATGCAATGGTGGCAGTGCATGCAACGTAAAGTGAAGCATGTAGAAGTCAAATGCATTAAGCGAGAGCGTGCTCACATTATGCCTTAATGGATCAATGTTGATCAGATCTGCATAAAACATATTTCCTGCTTGCAGCATGCTAACAAATTTGTGCTAAAAATAAAAAAGAAATAGTTCATTGCAAAAGTTTGTGGCACAGCAAATTATTGTGACTTACCGGCAATAGACTGATATCAATATCAAATTTAATTGTTTCATTCAAAAGTCGGTGGCATAATCGCATCCAAATACCTTTGACATCAAAGAAATTGTGCAAAAATTCGAAATTAAATGATCCATTCTCCATCGTCTGGGTGCGTAGACCCCATCCCACCACATTGCAATTGATGCCGAAAATGGAATGAACAATTACTGGGAAAAACTCCTGTATTTGGCGCACAGTGCATCGTTCAAATAATGTCTCTAATTGTTGAATTCTAGCCAATAATGGTAAACTAAGCACTTTTAGTATGTGACTCTGTAAGCAAAATTGACAATTATATTTATTATTTAATATATAAAAACTATAAATAATTTTACATTTAAGTTTTCTGGCGGCATCGGCTGTGACATGTTTCGGCGCTGTTTTATGTGACTGTCAAACTGTAGTTTGTATATAAACCAAGCGTTGCCCCCTTGTTATGTGAATAACAGCTGTAGGCGATATGCAACAGGGTGCATACATAATTTATAATCATTTTATTTGTATTCTATTCATAAGTACAAATTTAATCCACCTATTAAATAACCACTCGTTTTTTTAAATCTTTTCATTATTTTTAACTAATATAGTTATAATTAAATTTTTAAATATATTTTAAATTTAATTGAATGGCTGCTATTACTTTACTAGGGCTGCAGAGTCAAATAAATACTTAAACGTTTATCGAACTTATCACAGATGGTCACCCTGGCTGTGTTTACAGCCGGCGTTTTGTTTTCTTTTTTAATTTGCGTTAATTTTTACTGAATTGTGCACAAATTTAAATTTAAAAAAAATGAAGCGCAGAAGCCAAACACAAACACAAGCCCAAGCCCCCAAAGAAGCGCATAAAAAGCCGGTTGCTCTTACATTGGATCAGTTTAGCTCCGACGTTATTTGGCAGGTGGGTGCTCCGCCAACAATCAATAAAGTGATAAAGCGAACTAAACACATTTTTTTGCAGTTGGCATCACAGTACTGGTTGCCGGAAACAAAATCAGAGCATTTGCCATACAATGCCAAGATCATTGAGCGCATTTACAATGAGGAAATGTTGAGTAAAGCCAGTGCACGTCGGATCAACATGCTTGAGTTCAGTCAGTATCTGGAACAATTTCTGTGGCCCAACTATAACCGTGAGACAGCAACACATGCACATCTTATGTCAATTGTGATCATGGCCAATGAAAAGTTTCGTGAGCGTGTCACGGTGTGGAATGTGTTTGAGATAATGCCGGAACAGTATCCAGCGTTCTTTCGACACGTGCTAGAATCTTGTCTACCTGACAAGCGCACAAAAAAAGGTAGAACTACCCTACAAGAACGTACAGCACTGCTTATGTTCCTAAATCACTGTTTCAATAGCATGGAAATAGAACTGTGCCGCGAACAGGCTAAGCGCCTAGTGTCGCTGTCAATGTGGTACTGCCTGCAGCCAAGTAAGCGCCAATAGCTACAATTATTTTAACCTTAATGCTACCTTCACTTTCTACATATAAAGGCCGTCGAGAGCAGGAGCTGCGTGAGGTGCCTGAATGGCGAAAGTACTGGAAGCGTCTACAGAAAAAGGAAAAAGATGATATCAATCCAGAACTCATGTGGGAGCGCCATTTTATGCAGAATCTTATTATTGATTTTTTGCAAATATTAGAAAATATTCCTGCCGAAGGCAGTATCCATGCCGATGTAGTGCACTATTGTGAACGATTTCTAGAGCTTATAATTGATCTTGAGGCTTTGCTGCCAACCCGTCGCTTCTTTAACACTGTACTCGATGATTGTCATCTGATTGTGCGTGCCCTGATGAGCCCGCTGGTGCGGCGCGAGGAGGGTAAACTCTTTGGTCAGGTATGTGTCAGACTTTTGCATTTTTTAATTAGTTCATTTTTTTTTTTTGTTTACGTTTTAAGTACAAATCTCAATGTTTAACATTGTTAAACTACAAAAACACTTAGCGTAGCTAGGAATAGATCTTAAAGTTAGTTGTTAACTTGGCTATAGCTTAGATGGAGTTACACTTATAATAGATCAACATGCTCAATAGTCATTGCCATTCATATAGTGCAGTTCATCTCCCCAGTCATTGGTTGAAGGTGGTTCATTGTAGCAGCAGGACTTCTTTAATAGAAACGTGACATGACGCTGCCGCAGGACACAAATGTAGAGCAGCAGTGGAGCTTGGAATGCATTCACTATAATGTGCGCATAGAGCAGGCCATCCAGGGCCAGCCAGGACATAGTGAGGAATAGCCAAGCAAATGACATGACCAACATCATAAGTGAAAACATTATAAAGCTGAAAAAAAACACGAAAATCCATCAAAAAAAATTTTAAATCAAAGAACTGGATAATCCACATACTTGGCCTTTAACTTGTGCGCAATGCGTCCATAGACAGTACGACGATTGATAAGTTTTCTTGTGGTCACATAAAAGAATATATTTACTATGATGGTCATAGCAATAGGAGCAAAGAATATACATATGCCCAGCCAGCCAATTGTCTCCTGCTCTCCACGTAAGTTCTCTTTTTTGTACGTGTCCGCATCAAGGAAGAAGTGTGCAAACACCGCCAGTCCAGCCATTGTCGCTGTACAGCCCCAGGCATAGGCAGAGTAATAGCAATATTTGCGTCCATCCGTTACGCGCAGAAACACGTTTCTCGACCGAAAGGTTTTCCATACATAATATCCAAAACTATTCAACCAGAAGAAGGCAGCCAATAGGCTAAAGCATAGTATTATGTCCGCCACGATGAAGCTAACATGATTGCTGAGCTCTGTGAAAATCCTAACAAGATCCGCTGCTTGTCCAACCATTAGGCACATGGCAATGGTGGTTACTATGTTTCCAACCAGATCTCTGCTAAAAGGAATACAATTTAGAAATAGTAATTAATGTGAAGAGCAGCCTTTTCAAGTTAAAACAATCAGATCTCACCTTAATGTGGGCAATATAAAGTATATAATGGCTATGATCAATAATATAATCAAGGATATGCCATGGAATATAGGATTCAGTATTTTTCGTAACAGAAAACTCGTGTCATTCCAGTTATTCTCCTTTTTGGCCAGACAAATATGGGCAAATAGACTCTGCGTATGCTCTGGTGAGATGGCCTAAAAGACACTAAGTATATCAAGTAAAAGTAATAGTTTATTACATTTCATTTGTTCACCTTATCAAGGCAGTACTGCCCTTGTTCATAGTCATAATAACGTGGCTTTTGGGCCTCTGCCAGCTCCTCATCGTAATCTGTCTGAACACCTCTCCTCTCATCCTCCTCATTCTCTGCATTGGTATAATGCCTCAGTTTGCCATCATCCAATAGCACCAATTTGTCATAGCTCTGCAATAGATATAATTATTAATCAATATGATAACATATGTTAACTGATTAAATAGATCATACGCCTGGATAATCCAAAACAGGCCACATCTGTTTGGTGCCACAATTTGGTACGCCAATTAGATATTTAAAATGCTCCACGGGTCTGTTCTGTACACCGCTATAACTGGTAAACATTGGCTGAAAGTAGTCTATAAAACTAAATTATTAGTATACGGTTTTATATATATATATATATATATATATATATATCAACATCAATCCAATTGTCAGACAACAGCACATCGTCCGAACAATGGAAAGCAATGAACAAAGCAACAATCATAAAAAGAAAAACAGCAAAAAACAATTTAAAAAAAAACCAATCGCAAATCTATAAATATTTACAAGGCCCAAGTAGAACGTGCTGTACATTTCCAGTAAATGCAACTCCATTTATTGTTGCATCTAAAACAATCCAATAGCATCAATTGAAACTCAAAAAATTCTCTACTTTCTTTCCCCTCTATTGCTGTTCAATTTCCTTACTTTATGAAATATCTTGATGTTTAGTTGAATCAATCAATGCTGAATCAGTGACAATATGCTAACATCACTATAATTGATAACTTTATATAAAGATTTACAGCTCTTGAGATTTAACTCATATGAAACACATCAAGTACTGCTAATGGATTAAATAAATATATATTAGATATATAATAGGTAATGATAAGAAAAAGCGATTTCAATTATTAACCAGTTATTTACAATTATCAACTAAAAATATTTCTAAACTTTTTCCTGCTTAAAATTTAAAAATGTTTTTCATGTTGCCCTTTCAAGTCGTAACATTGTTAACAGGTGCAAATTTATTATTTAAATTGAACTTAAAAAGCATTTTCATGCCGGGCATATGGCATATAACCCCCTTGTTCCCTTCGCCTCCTACTTATTGCTGCTTGCATAAAACATAAATCATCATGATTCTGTTTATTTTTGTAAATAAAGGAATAATAGAAACGGAAGTTTGAGAGTTGTGGTAGTTGTTGCGCTAGTTCAGCTCTTCAATTGATTGCCAGCAAATGGGCCATTAAATGCTGGGCATATGTTGCATGCCAAGACCCAAAAATCTATAAAAGTTGAATGGCCCAGGCGGCCGCAGTCGGCTAATTGCCAGTCCTGTTGTCCATGACAACTGTCTTTTTTTGTGGGTCTGTGGGTGGATATTATATACCGGCACGCGATATATATATATATATATATATATAAGAAATATATAAGACTTATATATGTAAACTTATTGGTAAGGATTTATTGAATGGTTAGTAGTAGCTTACCAGTTTGATTGACCTTCTGACACGTATTGTTTACGTGTATCTCAAACTTTTCACAGCATTTGTTGACCAAAATAAGATTTGGATCGATGTTGCCAACCGTCTGGGAAGTTGGGGAATTGTTATTGGCCGTAATATGAGCTGTAATATCAATAGCTCGGTGTATGATTAACAGCGCTAGCAAAAGGCAGCTGCTTTTGGTTAGGGCCAGGTATGGCAAAATTTGCGCGCCAAGCGTTTTTACGAGCATCTCGTACAAATACAATAGCACATATATACAAACACACTCACACACTCAGTCACAGACTCAAATACTCTCGTTGGTAATTGTAATCGTAATCGAATGCGTCATCAAAGCAATGACTGATGCCGGTTTCGAGCCAAGATCATGACTTGCAAGCCAAAACTAAAGCACTAAAACGGGAGACAGTTTCTTTTTTCTTTCTTGTATGCTTTTTGTAGAGTTGTCAGTTAAAAATGAGACTTGCTAACTGAAATATAACTAAACTTATAAGTGAAACTTTAAGATTCTTCTCAACGTTGCACATAGTTCACACGAGTTATATATACATATATATATATAGATATGATACAATAAATTCGATTCCTATATTTGTTAAACAATTTTTGTTTGCATTTTTATGCAGCCAACGCAAAAAAAATTCCAAAAGACAACGAAACGCAATGCCGACCAACAACTGACTGAGTATCATCAGCTTGAGAAACAGTCTCTGTCGGTCTAACTCACGCGTGCTCTTAACTTCTAGTTACTAGTGGAGACAGACAGAGAGAGAGTAACAGAAAGTAAGAGAGAGCGAGAGGGCTAGTGTAACAGTAGAAACATTAGCGATGGGCTGAGTGTAGAGTTTGTATTATTTCCTCCTTCACTTTGACTCCTCTCTTTATGTCTTTGATATCGACAGCAACCACTAAACATAAAAAAACTTGAAGCAGGGCTTTAAAAGTGTCTTTCTCTCTCTGTGTGTCTTTCACACGCACATGCTTAAATTGACTCAATTTTTGTTGCTTAAATTGAACGACGGAAATTATCAATTGGAACACACAGGCGACTCAAAGAACCGGCAAAGTTAACTGTCTCTACATTGACTATGTACATGTGCATACATGTTTGTGTGCATATGTTTGTGTATATTGCTTTGTTTGTTGTTTGTCTGGCCGTGTGATGATGTGATAAGACACCAAAGCACTTCATCGCTGTGTACATACATCTATATATACACACATTGATGCAGACCAGGAAACTGCAACAGCAACTGCAGCAGCTATGACCCTTCGCAGCAACAATTCAAAGCGCGTGCCTTGTCTTTCATTACGCGCCACTTGTCAGAACTTTGTGGCAGGAGCAGCAGCCGAACGGAATTCCTCTGTATATCTGTGTATATGTACATATTTCTCTTCATCCATATAATAGCATCAAACAAATCCCTTGTCATATCACACCCACTAAACAGTATGTTAAATCTCTGTTTAGTAATTTCCGTTCTTCCTACTATTTTTCGTTAAAGCAGTAGCATAGTGACTTTAATGTCCCTAAAAATCAGTCCTGCGATATAAATTAGTATTGAGTTTCAAAATTTGTTTACAGTTACCCTAGCCCAATAAGGACTTCCGCCTCAGACAGTAGACAAACTGCTATTTTTTCTTATTTGCTCTGTTGCTCATTTAATTAACTCTCTTGCTCTCTTTCAATGCCAAGTAAAGGTTGACAGCTTGTAGACTTTGCCAGTGTCCAAATATGATGACGTATCAACCTTAAGCGTCACTCGTATGACCGGCTCATAACTCGCTAGCGTCATGCTACCTACCTGTGCAGTTTTACAGACCCAAAGAGAGTGTCTAAAAGAGTGAAAGAGCTGCCTATATGTGGGCTTTGGTGAATACCTAACAGGTAGAGGCAATAAAAACTACGTTCCATTCGATGCACGCGTATGTGGAAAAGTACAGGAGCGGTTCAGTTCATTCTACTAAACTTAGTGGGGCGCTGTTTGTTGCATTTAAATTGGAAATGTAGTGGATATAATTTGATTTGAAACTTTCTTAATTAAATATAATTAACTTACAATAAATTAAAAAAAAAAGTTTATGTAATAATCTTTTTATATTATATCCATTTACTTTATAGCTATTGGATATGCTTAAGTTTTATACCCGTTTCGAAATCAACGATGTAACGGGTAATTCGCTAACTGATCATGACATGACCCAATTGCATTACAAGAAGATAACATCGTTGCAACGTGCAATGTTTGCCAAGTTCTCCAAATTGCGAGTCTTTGCCTTGTCGAATGTGGCAACTGTGGATAATCGAGTATCGCTCGAAAAACATTTTGGTACTTTGGATGCGGATGGACTGAAACAGATTGCTTCATTTCTAAATTTGGTACCCGATGAGGCAGTTGGCCCATTCGAGTGGCATCGCTTGGATGAAGAATTTCTGCGAGAATTGCTTATAACGCGACATGAGAAACGCTGCTCACAACTGGATGCGCTCAATGAGATGCCACTGTATCCCACAGAGCAGATCATTTGGGATGAAAATGTAGTGCCCAGTGAGTATTACTCAGGTGACACGTGTCTGGCGCTGCCCAAGCTTAATCTCCAGTTCCTTACGCTACACGATTACCTCTTGCGCAACTTTAATTTATTCCGACTTGAGTCCACGTATGAAATACGGCAGAATATAGAGGATGCAGTAAGCCGTATGCTTCCCTGGCAGTCAGAAGATGGTGAAATTGTCTTTGGCGGCTGGGCCCGTATGGCCCTGCCTATTGCCAGCTTTGCTGTGGTCGAGGTAGCTAAACCCCATCTGGGCGAAAAGAAGCCTTCACGTGTCCGTGCTGATGTGGGCGTAACACTATCGGTGCGTCGCGAGATCAAAGACGAGTGGGAAAATCTGCGCAAACACGACGTCTGCTTTCTGATCACAGTGAAACCGACGCAACCGTATGGTACCAAGTACAATCCAAGGGAGAGCTTCATACCACAAGTGGGTTTAGTCAGCGTGCGCGGCTGTGAGGTAGAGGGCATGCTGGATGCCAATGGACGTGTTATAGAGGATGGTACAGAGCCGCGTCCACAGTTGCCGGGCGAACAGCGGACTTATCGTATTTGGCTGGATTCCAATCAGTATCGCATGGACATGGATGACTTGCAGGACGTAAGTTATTATATAGTAATCTCTGTGCCATGACTATTATGAAGTTACCACCTTTTATTCTTTGCAGGGTGCCGAAGATGTGTACGAGACCTTCAACATACTGCTGCGTAGGAAACCTAAGGAAAACAATTTTAAGGCTGTATTGGAGACCATACGTCATCTGATGAACACTGAGTGTGTGGTGCCGCCCTGGCTACAGGATATATTGCTTGGCTACGGTGATCCTGCTGCAGCACACTACAGCAATATGCCTAATCAGGAACGTAGTCTAGAGTTTAATGACACTTTCCTGGACTATGAGCATCTCCAGCTTAGTTTTCCAAACTATGAACTCAAGTGTGAAGCCCCAGACAATAGACGCGAACCACCATATCGACTTATCTTTGAGGATGTGACTGAACAGCGTGACAGCGATATGGAAGACACACCCGCAGAAGAGCCAAGTGCTCCAACCAAATCCATCATTGTGCAGCCTTACAAGAACGAGGCGCGTGGTCCATATCCCAGTGACAAGCCCAAACAGTAAGTAATACGCAGTAGCTGTGTGAGGTGTATGTAATTTTTCTATATTATCCCAATCCTAGGAACTGCATAAGGTTTACACCCACTCAAATCGAGGCAATACGTGCTGGCATGCAGCCAGGACTTACGCTGGTGGTGGGACCACCAGGTACAGGCAAGACAGATGTTGCCGTGCAAATCATCTCCAATATCTATCACAATCATCCTACGCAGCGAACACTGATTGTAACCCACTCGAATCAGGCACTGAATCAGCTCTTTGAAAAGATTATGGCATTGGACATTGATGAGCGCCATCTGCTGCGTTTGGGTCACGGTGAGGAGGCCCTTGAAACTGAAAAGGATTACAGTCGCTATGGTCGTGTCAACTATGTATTGGCTAAGCGCATGGATCTACTTAGTCAGGTGCAGCGCCTCCAAGAAGCCATCGGCGTTAGTGGAGACAATGCTTACACCTGTGAGACGGCGGGTTACTTCTATCTCTACAATGTAATGGCTCGTTGGGAGAAGTTCCAAAGCCAAATGGAAGCACATAGAGCAGAGACTGATATTGATAAACTCCGTGCAGTTTTCGAAGCAGAGTTTCCTTTCAGCAAGTTCTTCTCCGATGCACCACAGCCATTGTTTAAGGCGGATAGCTTTGATGAGCTTCTAAGCCTAGCAAAATCAAGCTTCCGTTATATTTCGGACATTTTTACGGAACTGGAGGAGTTCCGTGCCTTTGAACTGTTACGTACGGGACTCGATCGCTCCAAGTATTTGTTGGTGAAGGAGGCTAAAATCATTGCCATGACCTGTACACATGCGGCTCTGAAACGCAAGGAGCTAGTGAATCTAGGTTTTCGTTATGACAATATATTGATGGAGGAGTCGGCGCAAATTCTCGAAATTGAGACCTTTATACCGTTGTTGCTGCAGAATCCGCTGGATGGATTAAATCGCTTGAAACGTTGGATTATGATTGGTGATCATCATCAGCTGCCGCCTGTCATTAAGAACATGGCATTCCAGAAGTACTCCAACATGGAACAGAGTCTGTTTACACGTCTAGTACGCCTGGGTGTGCCCACTGTGGATTTGGATGGCCAGGGTCGTGCTCGTTCCAGCATATGTTCGCTATACAAGTGGCGTTACAAGAAGCTTGCGGATCTGCAGCATATATTCGAAAGGGATGAATATAAAAAAGCCAATGCAGGATTAGTTTATGACTATCAGCTAATTAATGTGGAGGACTTTAAGGGCGTAGGTGAAAGTGAACCTAATCCTTATTTCTATCAGGTGAATTTAAACAGAATTCCAAATGAAACATGCTAATCTTTCTTTCTTCAACCCAACCAAGAATCTTGCCGAAGCGGAGTATATAGTTGCTCAGTTTATGTATATGCGTCTTCTGGGTTATCCTGCTGCCAAGATATCCATATTGACCACCTACAATGGTCAGAAGCATCTTATACGAGATGTTATTAATGCGCGCTGTGGCAACAATCCACTCATTGGTTGGCCGCATAAGATTACTACCGTAGACAAGTACCAAGGTCAACAAAATGACTATATACTCATCTCCCTGGTGCGCACCAAAGCTGTAGGTCATCTGCGGGATGTACGTCGTTTGGTGGTAGCCATGAGTCGAGCACGTCTAGGCTTGTATATCTTTGGACGAGTTGCGTTATTCAAGAACTGCTTGGAATTGCAGCAAACATTTAAATTAGTAAGTGGAAGGGACTTCTACACAAGGGTTTACAGTTAAGACTTTCCTCCTTTATTTACAGCTGATGCAACGACCATTGAATCTGCAATTGCTGCCAACAGATGAGTATCCAACAAATCGGCTAACCAGCGATCCCTTAGATGATAATGCGACGAAAACCGTGGAGAACATGTCAGAGATGGCACATTTTGTCTGTGACTTGTACATGCGCAAGATGGAACAGCTGAAGGATACGTTACCCACAGAGGAAGAACTACGCGCTATGCATCAACAATTGCCACAGGAGGATGATGACTACATTGAGGGGGCAAACACAGTAGTACATACAGTACCCGATGTCTACGAAGAGCCACCAGAGAAGCGAGCAGCTAAAGACACAAAAAAGAAACCTGAACCCTTTAAACCCACGCCGATACTGAATGAAATTAATGTGGATGAAAGCGAACTAGAACAGCAAGAGAACCCAATAGCAGAAGTAACAGAAACAGAAGCACAGACAGTAGAAGAAACCACAGGAAAAGACGACTCTTAGCTGCTCATTCTCATTTATTTAATTCCAATAATTTTTTAACAATACATAAATGTGGTAAACTTAAATATGATCACGAACTCTGTTTTTCTACTTCTTGGGCGCCGTAATGCCCTCCAATTGGGCCTTAAGCTGGGCATTAGTCTTCTTCAAGAACGTAATCTCCTCTGTGAACTTCTTCTCCTCGGAGGCACGTAGTTCTGCATTGCGTCGTTCGGCTTGTTCCTGTTTCATCTTCATGTCCGTTATAATTTCTTCGAGTGCTTCCTTATCCTGTTCCAAGGTTTTGACACGATCGCGTAGCATTTCTTTCTCTTCATGTGCCTGCAATGCCTTACGCATACCAAATGCTACCGAACTGCAGTAGAGAGTTTCATAGGCCTCCATGGACATGGCAATTTCATCGCGAATACGTAGTAACAACAGACCGCGTTCCGAGCAATTAATAGTTACCTGACGTATAATCTCATCTATATTAAAATACCATTAGTTTGGTTAAATCTAGAAAAATGTTACCAAATCTTACCAAAGCACTGGGAGTAGAGGTCACGACGCACGGGACAGATTCCCGTCTCACGAGCCTGTGTCTGCTGTAGGCGTGAATCGAGCATCTCTTGTAAGTTAATGACATCTTGACGAGTGGCCGGCGTGCTGGAAACAGATTGTTGCCACAGTTGTCCTTCTTCTTCCCAGCAGCGTGGCGGCAATATGGAATTTAATATCTCTTCTGTTTCCTTTTTGGTATCCAATAGTGCGCCAGCCGTTTGGGGGCGTTTCATTTCCAATTCAGTCAACGGCGCACCCTTCTTGTCCGGATGCTTGACCACTAGCACTGGATTATTGTAGCGGACCAGCGTTTGAAACTGGCCCACAGTTGCAACCTCCGCATCATCCATTGTTCTGTTTTCAGCGATATTTCTTCAATTTCAATTATTAAATACTATTATTATAATATAACTCTATCAAAAATATATATTTTTTGTGTTTAGTCGCTCTGACGTGTTGAGCAATTTTTATTAACAATATTTCAAATACCCAAAAATACCCTTAATGAGAAAAAGGCGACGAGGGTTGAGTTTGTTATTATTCATCATGCGGCATCGTTGGCAACGCTTCGGCCCCAGCGACGGGGAAAATTCGTGTTTCTTGTTTACCTCGCAAACAAATAGCAACAAGTGTTAGCATACAAGGCAAAGGGAAACATCGGTACACCAACTTATTTAACTTAAAAGAGATTTAACAAGAACTGCTGGCTTAAATTGATTACAGTTTCACATTTTGATTGAAATTTTAACCAGACAAATCTCATCAAGGTTCAGAGTAAGCACTGTGAAATGTTAAAGCATTTGTTAACATAAATTTGTTATAAATATTAAATTATATCCTTTTTTGTTAACATTACTCAGTTAATCAAAATTTATAGAATTATTGTTCAGTATTTTGATATCTGCAGTACCCAACAATACAAGAAATGGTAGCATACTTTAAGGTGCTTTATTTAAATTTCAGCTGAGAGTTTAAGTACGTTATATTTGGAAAACCATTCAATTTATTCTTGAATTATAAAACTGTATGTTAGACGGGACGGATCCGTGCAATTGCCAGGATATTCCTCATTTAAAAGCAACTATTAAGAATCCTCAGCATCAGCAGACTCAAATGAATATTAACACGCTTTTTTTTAATTAAAACTAAGTTGTTATATTTTTTTCATATCTATATTTGACCATTTATTATATTGTATGTATATTTTAAATGCAAATAAATGAGTTGACTCTTTGTTTCTTATACGAATATATGCAATAAGAGATTGTTATACATAATATCAATTCTAATTAATGATAACTAATCGTATAACTTATGTGTTATGAGCAAGCGTGGCTAAATTAAACTATAAAACTAGAACTAACAATTAATGATCAAGAAACTAACGTAATACAAAATGGAAGAGCAAATAATTTAGTCTTTTTCCTAGTACAAGTATAACTAGTACAACTTATTAATAATACAAAATTGATTTTTAACTAATATCGCGGCGTTGTTCAAGTGAAGTTAAACAATAATTGCAATCATATCTAATACATATATATATATAGTATAGTATAGTATAGTGTATATAGTATTAGTAACGCTTATATATTAGGCTACACATCGGTATATATGTATTTATTTTAAATTTATACTTTTTTTATTTTATGTATATATATATGTATATTCATATATATTATTGTCATTATTTATGCGGGAGAAATTCCTCTATGGGGATTTTTTGTAGCTGTTTACACATAATTATATATGTAATTTATCTGCTTGTTTCACACGATTATTAGACACATATAACACACATTTCGATATATATAACTACATATATATATATATATATACTCATTGGCATACACGACACTACTGTACTATTACATATATATATATTATTATATATATATAATATTTTATGAAATTGTATAAATATTTAAGATTTATACGCATAACGTCAATATTCAGAATGCAAAAGATCAGATCAGTTGAACTAAAGCACAGCTAGGGGTTTTCTATATAAGTATATAGCTACTATATAATGTACAATTTATCGTTTAGCTGCAGAATAAATTTACTGCTTAAATAAGCTCGGCTACAGCGTCATCGCCATCCCTTATGGGTGCTTGGAATGTGGAGCCTGTAAACTCATACATCTGCAAAGGAAAACAAGATTGTTAGTTGGAATGTGTCCTATGAATTTTGGGAATAAACTTACAGAGGGTGCTCTATTATTACGAAGTGTAGCATAATCCGCAAAATCATTTACATGCGGATCAACGCGTGCCAGCAATAATCCAGCACCACCGATGCCACCGGCAGTGGCAACATTGCCGCTACGCATGGAAATAGAACCAACACCGCCATGGCTACCGGAGCTGGCAGTAAGACGATTCATATTGTTACGAGGCTGGATAGTGGCATAAGTGTTGTCCACTGACTGTCCATGGTGTACCTGCTCCAACGAACTACGATGGTCCAAATGACCAGGTGCATCTGAGTTGGATATATGGTCGGGTTCTGAAAATACCTGCATGGTCAGCTCCTGTTCCTCATAAAGCTTCAGTTTTCTATTGAAAGGAAAAATAAGTAAATGATACTCGAGCTAAGCTAAGCTCTACGTACTGCTCTATCCATAAAGGATTTTCTGTAGTATTTAAATCCTCAATGATTTGCTTTTTAATGAGAGCTTCCTTGCGGCGTGTCTCAACGGGCACAGAGAGATTCCAATGCTTGAGGCAACAGCAGAGTACAATGAAACTAATAACGCCCACAAAAAGTACAATGACCAAAGCAACCAATCCAGCAACAGCCAGATCAAATTCGTCCTGAACTATGGCTATGTAGGCGGGCACAACATTCTCAATGGCAAATCCAGTATAATAATCCTTAAAAAAACAAAAGGATATCAGAAGGACTGTGCTTAAAATTGGGTAATTTGTATGAAGTTACCTTTAGATAATCATAGTTTCTATCAATGTCCTTAAGGATTTCATCAACAGGTGCAATTTGTTGGGTCTGAGGATTAACAGCATGGAAATACAAATCACACCAGTCCATGCGTATGCGTCCAATGGAATCTAGATGAAAACGTATCTCATCCACAATGATGCGATGTTGCGTGGCATTACGCAGCTCAGCAATAATCTCCTCCTGCTCCTGATAAACCTCTTCGGGTGGCCGTGATAGAATCACCCTTACCAGCTGTGTACCATCAAAGACCCAAATCTATATAAAGAAATATTACTTTAAATCTGCTAGATCGAGTTAATTCCCAAGTTTTTCTAGCTTACATTAACTTTTGTATTAACTGAACGTTGTGGTTCTTCCAGTTCCCGTGCAACAATCTCCAATTCAAACCTATCCTGGTTATACTCTGCCATAATTGTATTGGCTGTAATGCGGCCATCCGAGGAAATAGCAAATGGACTAGGTACAATGGAGCCCGTGGATTTGGTGGCACCGAATTTGTACAGATTAGAAGCCACAATCATATACTCAATCTTAGCATTCTTGCCTTGGTCTGCATCGGTGGCATTGACCAGCGTAATCGCCGCATTCATCTTGGCATTTGCATTAACTCCAGCATAGTAAACGGATTTCTCAAAGACAGGTGCATTATCATTGACATCCAATACTGTGATAGCCACCTTGGCTACTGTATTGTCTCGGTTCAAGGTCTTTATGGAGAACGCGGCACGCTCCTCTTCGGATATGTGTAGATCCGACTTGATGCTGGCCAATATATATAGCGTATATGCATCGGTCTCCTCCCGATCCAGACTCTTATTGGTATAAATGTCACCGGATAATTTATCCACATAGAAGGCTCCATCTTCATTACCCAGCAGCATATAGTAGAAGATGTCGCGATTGTGTTTGCTGCGCGACGCAGCCTGTATGTGTCCAACTCTTACATCTCTGCCGCTATTCTCATTGATGGATACCTTATAGGGATTGGAGGCATCAGGAAACTCTGGACGATTCTCGTTCGCATCAACAATGCTGACTGTAAGCAGACGCAATGACTCAAAAGGTGGATTACCTGCATCACGTGCCACTAAAATGATATCAAAGCTGCAAGACAAGGAGCAGTTACAGTAAGGATAACATCGATACAACACATTCAACTTACTTAGCACGATTCTTGCGATTGAGCAGCTGCCTGGCACGCAGTTCACCGGTAGACTCTTCGATCTTGAAATCTGTGGTCTCCTGCACATTTTGATTATTTACTTGAAGGTGATAGCTTATCCTACCGCTCTCGTCCGTATCATTGTCAGTTGCCTTGACGGTGAGTAGCAAATAATCGGGTTGCACAATATCTCCGGGAATTTCAATGGTTGCATTTGATAGCGCAGGTATCACAAATTCAGGACGATGACGATTCACACGTAGTACCTTAATAATTGCTTTCGCTGTACTTTCCAATGTACCCGAACCTTGTGTATCCCGTGCCGAAATCTGCAGCTCATAGATGCCATGTTTGCCAGCCAGACTTTGAGCCGGATAAATGATACCGGACTGTGCGTCTAACTTGAACAGAGCCAGCTCATTGCCGGCCGTAATAATGTAGCGTACATCACCATACAGACCCTCATCCAAATCAATGGCCTGCACCTGTAGCAGTGCAGCCGGCGGCTGATAAGCTGCATTCTCCGACACCGTCGAGTTATATAATGCTCGTGTAAAAACTGGCGCATTATCGTTTACATCCAGAATGTTTATATGAATCTATAATGCAATACAATACAAAAAATTAGACAGCTCAGAGATTTGATGTATCCTTGCAATTTACCGTTGCTGTTGCTGATTTCTGCAGTGTAGCAGGTGCTTTATCTTGGGCCACAACTGATAGTGTCAGTTCCTTAATCTGTTCACGATCCAAAATGGATGCATTGGCAACCATCACATTGCCCGTGTAAGCATCTATGCTGAAGTACTTATTGTTCTCGCCAATCAGAGTATAGGTTAGTTCTCCAAAAGCGCCCACATCATCATCGAATGCCTCCACTTTGCCAGCAACAGTGCCACGTGGTGAGTTCTCCGTTATATTAAAATAATACTCCGATTGCGTGAAGTGTGGCTCGTTGTCATTTAAGTTGATGATGTCGACGACAATATCCGCTGTTGCCGTTAGTGCCGGAACACCAGTATCACTGACGGTAACCATAAATTTCACCTCTTTAACTGTTTCATAGTCCAGGCGATTGGTCGTATAGATTACTCCAGTACTTGCATTGATGGCAAAATAATCATTGGCCGTTATGTTGAACTCTCCAATGCTGGAGTCTTCATCACTGGCTTGCAATGTGGTCAGCACTGTGCCAATTGGTTGCTCCTCCACCATTTGTAGCTTAATTACGGGCTGTGCAGGACTCCAAGGTGCATTAAATCTCTGAAAGATGCGAACACATCGTTTATGAGTTTTGTGTTAAAAATTGATTTCAAAATTAGCAACAGTTTTTTTGTTCTGGTATCCTTAAGTATGGTACTCCATTCCTATAATCACATAAAGATACTCTTTATAAATATCGTTGCTATACTATACAGAACGACCACACTAAATGTACATCGTCTGTTCGCCGATATGCGTGGAGTCAAACTGCTGGTCAATTCCTCCTGTCAGGAGCATTGGATACGTGAATTGTTTATATTCCTTATAACCGGATTGATTCTTATGCGTTTTATCTTGTGTTTTCTGGGACTTGCCTCCCATATCATTGCAGTGTAAGTCAATTATGTTTTGATTTTGGATTTTTTGCTTATACCATACATACTTAATTCCATATCTTATAGCTATCCCATACTAACCAATACATTACCGGAACTACTTATGCCTACAATAATTGTACAGGTCTTTGATAATTTGGTTTTAAATATTTATGAAATCATCCTTGGATATGGTTCCTTTAGGTGTTTTCATCCCGCTAGCTTTGCCGTTTTCCTTATATTCTTTGTCAAGATGTTTATCAAGACTGTATGTTGGGTAACTGCACTGTAAGCATTTCCACACCTAATCTATAATCTGTAAATTCTAATGTATATTGATTGAGAATGAGTAGAGATCTACGTTAATGAATCTACTATACATTATGTCTCAAAGAAATTTTCCTATCCTTGCTTCAACTATAATCTTGCTCTATTCTGTTTTAAACCCTTCATTGCAGTAATCTGTTCTCGGATAGATATCATCAAATGGTTACACAACATGTCTACACTGATGAAGATGGCAGTTTGGATCGGGAGAGCAGTGAAGAATTTGAAATAGCACATCAAAGATTTATGTAGAATAACGTTTCAATTTAAAGAATAAAGTAGAAAATTTATGTGAATTATTCTAGAAACGTGAAACATACCGGTGGTATTTTGTTGACATCGATAATCTGGATGATGAGTAGGCCACGTCCTTGCTGTACATTAGGTGCAGTGCTATCAGTCACAAGCACATTGATTCGCATTACAGCAAACAAATTTCGATCCAATTGCCGATTAACTAGAACCCTGCCATTGCGTGTTATGGCAAAATATTCCTTGAATTGTTCATTATGTGGTAGTTCTTTGCCCTCCTTGTCGATGGCTGTGATGTCATCGGTGGCAGCAAATTCGAGTGCATTGTGTGTGGCTACATCGGGATCCAGTGCAATCAGCGTGTAAACCAGATGACCAGTGGGTGCATCTGCACGCACTTCCGCATGCTGTGTGGCAGGCACAAAGTAAGGATCCTTATCATTGCTATTCTGTACATTGATTGTCAGTGTTACAGTGCCCGTTAGACTGGGCGTGCCCAGATCAGCAGCCTGCACCTGCAGCTGGTAAGTATTGCGTCTATCATAGTCCAGTTTATGGGAGACGAACACCTCTCCGGTACGTTCATCTATGCCAAAGTCATTGAAGCTGCCCTGCTGTATGCGATACCGGAGCTCTGCATTCTTGCCTCTGTCCAGATCGGTGGCCTGCAGTTTCTCCACACTGGTGCCAATCTCTGAGTTCTCCTCCACGACAGTGCTATAGCTCTGCTGTAGAAAATTGGGCTTGTGATTATTGACATCACGTACAGTGATATTGACACCACAATTAGCTGTGAACAATCCATCATTAGCTTCAACCACAAAGGTAAGTTGTTCACTCTTAAGCTTGGTGACATCGAGACTATCATTAGAACGTATGGTGATCTGTCCGCTCTGTTTATCAATATCAAAGATGCTTTCAACTTGAGGTGAACCGATAATTCTATAACTAATACTGGACATTGTATCTGCATCGCGTGCCTTCACTACTAGCGGTGAATCAAAGACCAAGGAACCCTCATCCACGCTGGCACGATACAAAGGACTCTCACAAATGGGTGGTGAATCATTGGCATCATTTACAGAGATGCGTAGGGAAACCACAGATGTCTGACCTTGCCCATTGTCATCGGTAGCCTGCGGAATAAACACAATAAAGCAGAAAAAACATACAAAATAAATTTAATGTTTAATGTTGATGAGTGGAGTAGGAATGTGGTCTTATTATTCTATATATATGCAAGATTTCGGATAAGATGAAGACAACTTTATTCCAAAAGGAAACTGTTTAATGGGTCTATAGAGAATTTGTACAGCGGCTGCTACTGAGGTTAAAATGCTCTACAACTAAACACTGAAGCTTGTATGAGAAGCACTTCATGCGGAAGGAGCAACTGATTAATGTATCTATAAAGTACTTGGTGAAAGCAGTAGAAAGGATAAATACGATATTTAAATACTCTTTCCGTAGACATGTTGCTGTAAAAAGGATTCATTCGTAGGTAAAGAATATTATATCGTAAAGCATTGAGTAGTAAAGCGAACCGACTGTATCTTATAAATATATGTTTTCGGGCAGCCCAATCTCCCCTATTCCCAGACATACCTTGTATGACAAGAAGTACGTGGTTTCCGTTTCATAGTCAAGACACGTCGATGACGCTTTGCCGTTAGCATCTTTGTCGTCATTAGCAGTTGGTGCTGGGTCCGATTGGAGCGGCGCTTGCGTGATTAACGTATAGTGCACTGTGGGCTCTGTGTTAATCTCACGCAGCTGGGGTTGTTGCTGTTGTTGTTGTTGTGGTTGTGGATTGTTGTAGAAATCGTCCATAGAAAGCATTTGAAGTGCGTGACCACTGGTGTCATTCTCATGGAGGTCACGTCGCCGACGCCTGTTGCTTTGTGTTGGACATGGAGCGAGGGTAATGACGCCTGTTTGCTCGTTGACATGAAAGAGTTCAGCGCCAGTGCCAGACAGGGTATAGCGTATACCAGCATCACCATAGCTGCCAGAGTCAACATCCTTGGCTGTAATCGTTGTAATATACTCGCCAGGCAATGCAGCCTCAGAGATTGAAGCCGAATAGCTCTCCTGTTCAAAGCTTGGCTTGTTGTCATTGGCATCCAAAACGCTAACAGTTATGGTCGCTGTCGAGGAGAGCTTTGGATTTGTGTCTGTCTCCTCAGCAATTACCAGGACAATGAACTTGCGCTGATTCGGATTTTCATAATCCAATGTGCCATTGGCTACTCGAATATTGACCTGCGAGTAGCCAGTTACCAGTTTTGGTTCAATATCAAATACACCGGAGACATCATCCAAGCGTAATGCAAACTTTGAATTGATACCCACATCCGCATCACTGACACTCATATCCAGCGCTAATGGTGTACCCACCGGTGTGTTCTCGTACAAAGATACCTCATACTCCTTCTTATTGAATGTGGGTGGTGAATCATTGACGTCGCGTATGGTAACTGTTGCTCTGGCCGTGGCACTAGTCATTGGATCATCCATTGGCACACCATTCACCACCTCACGGGCACGTATTATCAGTGGTATAAGTCCAGTGGAATCAGTAAGTGCCTCGCGATCCAAGGGCTTGCCTGTGCGCAATTCTCCGCTTTGAGAGTCCAGCAGGAAATAATCGTTGGGATCTAAACGAAATATGGAACAAGAAAGAGATTGATATATTTAGTGGATAGTTGGTTAATTATTTCCAATTTGGTTTCACTTACTACTCAGCAAATCGTAGACTATTTTTCGTGGCTCTCCTGTGTCACCATCTCTAGCATGGACTGTGAGTACCAATGTATTGATGGGACTGTCCTCATCGATAACCGTAGAAAGTGAGCCTTGAAATACTGGTGGTTTATCCTGAATATCCTTGACGCGTGCTTCAAATGTTGTCTGTGTCTTATGCACTCCATCTGTAGCCTCGATCTGGAAGTGATAGATCATGCGCTGGTTGTAGTTGAGCGTTGAATTGAGCACAACGGCAGCTGTCAGGACTGTCGCCCCCTGCTTCAATAGTTCCAAACGGAATCTGAAATTTATATATATTAGATATATATATATATATATATAAATAACAGTATATATATATGGCTTTACTTGTCACATGCTTCAGGACTTTGCTGTTGTGGCAGACACTTGAGATCCAAGCTATCGCCAATTGTATCACGATCCTTGACCAAAATCTTATCAAAGATCGTTGTACCCACAGCTGCATCTTCATTTACATCGGCCTCATAAGGAGTCTAAGCAGAAAATTAATTCAGTAAAAATAATATAAAAAATTTCAATTAATTTACATCTTGAAATTCTGGTGCATTATCATTTTCATCGAGTATAATGAAAGTTATAGGCTGTCTAACAACATTATCCTCGGATTCACCAGTTGATTCCACACGATCTCTGATTGTGACCAAAAAGTTTAAGCTATCCGTTTCCTCCCTATCCAAAGGCTTAACCAATGTTATATTTCCTGATACGGCATCCACACTAAAGTGATCCGATCCAATGGCACCGAATGTTACATTTGACCCTTCAGGATCATATCCTTGTAGCTGAAACACCACTGTACCCACCGGAACATTCTCATAGAGAACAATATTATTCAACGTTTGTGTAAAAAGAGGTGCTAAATTTGGTTCAGCTGCAAAATTAAATTTATACAGATTATTAGAATTATTTTTTTTTGATTCTTTTTTATTGTATTCAGTATGTATATAGTATAAATAGATATATAATCTCTACTTACAGCTGACTAGCTCTGTTGATGCGATAAAGGCTATTAGCAACGTCAATGTCCACTTCATTTTGTTAACTGTGAAAAACAGAAGCAAAAAAAAAGATAAATGAAAACGTTTAGTTTAATTTATTTTTTGTTTATATAAACTTCTTTTTTCTTTATTTTTGGCCCATTCTCTCTCTCTCTCTCTGTTGTTTGGTAGGTGATAGAAAATAAAATATAAACAATTTAAACCAAAAAAATGCAGTTAAAATTGTTTCCACTTTTGGATTTGCATTTTTTATACACTGTTTTTCGAACATTTGTTGCGAAAGCAAACAGACAAACAAAATAACAAAGATAAATTAAATTTCATGCTGAAAATTCAATTAGCTGACAACACACAAACAGCAGCAAATGGTCAGCTGTAAGGGGCAAGCGTAGCTGAAGAGAAGGCAACTAAATGCAAAGGGTAAGTGTAGGAAGGGGGGAGCCAAACGACAACAGACGCAGGCACCAACAACAAACAGATTCGACAACAATGTCCATAACAGTATAACGATGCTGATGACAACCAACAACAAACAACAAACAAACAGCAACAACAATAGCAAAACAACAAAACCAAAAATTTTAGTACATTCTTGGCATCACTACAAAATACCCTTGAAATGCCTAAGATACCCTTGAAATAAATCAAAATATAGCATAGCAAGTAAGGATATATTTTTCATAATTTATTTTCAATTTTTTTCTTTTTTTACTATATTAAAAAAGTTTATATCTATATGGCTAAATTTTATATATATATTTTTTTATATTATTATTTAAATCTATATTATTTTGTTATATCAAATTTGTTTTTATATTATTTTTCAGTAAATACCTCTTTATCTTCTATTTGTTTTATTCATAAGTTCAATATTTTTTTAAAATTTTTTTTTCAGTTATTTATTCTTAAATATTTTGATTTTCATTCTATATTTTTTTATTATTTATTTTTTGCTTTATATTTATATTTTATTTAAATTTGAATATGTATTTTATATTTTATTTTTTAAATGTATAAAAATAACATTTATATTTTCTATTTATATTTTTTTTTATATATTTTATGTTGTTTTAATAAATTGTATATTTCATTTAAAATCTTATAAAATATTTTAATCCTATGCTTTTGTATAAATTTATTTTATTTTTTTATTTGCTGTTCTTTTACTTAAAATCTTTACAAAAAAGCTATTATATTTTTAAATAAATATATATCTAACCTTTTAATATTAAAAAAAAAGAAACAAAAAACTTTTGCATAAATGTTTTATTGAGTCTTCTATTAATTTATGCAACTGAGAGATACACATTATACACTTTATTTTGTATGGGCTTAGGGTATTATAAGCAACATTGTGCCAAATTGTGCAGCTTAAATGGAGTTGAAGTCCGGCTAGTGTCCAACAGTCTCCGACAGTTGTCCGCCTAAAGGCGCCAACGTTTTATAATGCGTCCGGCACGCACGAACAGAATTGCGGACATGCGGGCCAAGCTTTAAAAGGAATCATCTTACGTGTTTACCCGCTAGTCCATGTTGTACTGGTTGTACTGGTTGTAGTAGTCAGGAATAGTGGCAATGGCAACAACATACAGCAGCAGTCATGACTCTGTTTTTAGACCTTCTATAGCTTCTACTGCTGTTCATAATCTCACAGATGACCCAAAGGGAGCAGGCTCAGGCTCAGGTTCAGGCAGAGGGCACAAACACAGACAGCCAATTAGTTATGCATAAAAGCTTGGCTAGAATGTTACATTTGCCCCTATTTTGTTTGTGTTTATTTGCCTACATTCATACCCAGACCCACCCTTATATTCAGAGCCAGACCCAAACCCAGTCCCAGACTCAGACCCATAACCATAAACTGACTTACCCATACCACTTAGACCATGCCTTGACCAGAGCATATATCCAAAACTGTCCACACGCTTCTGTGGTTCATAAATATCCTATTTACTTCTTCTACTTCTCTCTCTTAACCGCCTATCATCCCATCTCTTGACCATAAAAATGAACGTTTTAAGGTTTTTGCCTTTGTTGCGGGTTAGGTGTTTGGCATGTAGGTTTATGTTTAGCACCAAATCAACGTGTTAAAGGATCCAACAGTTTGTTTATAGGTTTTTCCACTCACTTAATGCTCTTTCTGTCCAAATGTAAATCAATCAAATTCTTGAACATTTCATTTATTGCACTCATGTTTACCGTTAATATATGTATAAATACATATTTAAATTACATGTTAACATCTTGACAACACTTTGCCGTTAAGTTGACAGTTTCACTGGAGAAATAATGCAACTGTTCTACAACTGTCAACTTAAGTCCGTTTTTATTTAATATTTCGTGCAATGTGTCAACGTTGTAATTATTCAATAAATAACAAACTTGTTGTTGGTAAGTTAACAGGTAACTGTCAAAGTAATGGCCAACATTAAGTATAACAAGAGTGCATATATAATTAAAAGTATAAACTTGAAAACAATATTGTAAACCTTATCTAACAAAACGCTTCTTGCAGCTGCATTTCCTTGCAAGTCTGTCGACGCTATTTCAACAAGTTAACAAGTATTAAACAATAAGTTGGCAGAGCAAAAGTTACTTTACGTTGGTAACAGCGTGGCAACGCTGACGTGTTACTTATATATACTATATACATTATATGTATTTGTTATTCCATTGTATCAAACTACAGTGCGTAGTTGTTATGCTCGTATATAGTGTATTTTATTAAAATACTCATTCAACTGGTTGCAAGCACTGAATGCAACATTTACTCGCAATGTTTCCGCTTGTCTCCAAGTTCCTGTTTGTGCTGACATTACATTTGTGTCCGACTAAATGATACGAATACGAAACCAAATCGGAGTCGAAGTTGGACACGGACTCCAACCCAAAGCTGTAGTTGTAGTTGTAGTGGGTGTCGTTGCTGGTGTCGTTGGAATTGAAATTGCAACTGGAGCTGGAGTTGGAGTGTATTTTATGCTGACATGAATAACTTCTTGGTCTTAAACTAATAGACAGTTGATTACGAGCCCTGTGACTGTGTGTAACTTAATTTATGTTTATTGTGAACAAATGTGTTTGTGAATAGGATTTCATTTATATATAATCCTTGTGCAGGACACCCCCTTGTGTTGTGTGCACTGGCATATTCAATTTAATAGACAGATATACGATAAGTTGACCAAATGTAGATAGTTTGGCAATTAGTCACGTTTCGTTTTATATAGAAACAAACTTAACATCCTTTAAGCTAAAATGTTACAAAATATAAGCATAAATTGAGTTTAGCTAACATCAAATTTTACTACACTTAAGACTCAATTATACCATAAATTTTGTCAAATTTCTTGCAATCAAAATTTTTCATGTAAATTTTTGTTGCATGCAATATTTCCTTATCCTTAATTCTACTTAAATGCTTCAAGTTGATGTTATTCAGTGTAAATACATCTATCGACATCAAAACCTTTCCATTTTCCATCAAATTTCAATCATATGGTAAATTTATATGGTTTACGACCATATGTTATATGTCTGTGTATATGTGTGTGTGTGTAGTATCCTGTTCAGTTTTATCAATCCTCCCCATCCCCAAAAAAGAACCTGTTGAAGGATATTTGAGATTTAAGCCCTTCGCAATGGGTAAATTTTCTTTTATAAGCTTCTCCCTCATTTTTTAAGTGGATTTTTCCAATTTTTTTTTTCTTTTTTTTTTTTGCATCCTGGCGGCACACTCCTTAAGTCATCATCATAAAACGTAAAGTGTACCTTAAGTCAAATTTGCTTTATGTTACGGTGTTAGGGTACAGTACCCAAATTGAAGGGTGTAACCGGTGTACCAAAGTGTCAGGGGGCAAATCTTATGTTCCCATTGCGCATCGTCGCCATTGCCAAAGCCAAAGCAAAAAGCTGTTCCCATTGCCGTCGTTGCCGAGTGCTTTGCAAACTTGACGTTCATATACCGTAATCCTTCATTGGGATTGCCCTTCGTTATGTATAACGGAAGACAGAGTCAAGTGTTGGGATTGTGTAGCGTACACGGAGTAGAAGGCAATCCGTTTCAAGCATGCCAAACATAATAAATCATATTTATTTTAAATAAATTGTATTCCTTCATCTTATGCTCTGTGCCTCAGTGAAGCGAATCCTTTCTATGGGTACAATATGCTATGTTCTGTGTGCTGTGGGCAATAATAATTGAATTACATCAGCATCAGAGAATCTATTGTTGTTGTTGCTGCTGCCACTTGCAACTAGTTGCAAATCCATTTGATGATTTACTTTCTTCTTTTCTCTGTGGCAAGCTAAACGCTAATTCTACTTGAAAGTCGCAACTTCAATTGTGACCTACTAATAACATTTCTTGCCTCTCACTCCCACATATACACAGTTACTCAGTTGCTTGCTTCTCACTTCAAGCTTCTCATTTTATGCTGTTCTTTTTCTTCTCTCTCTCTCACTCTCTTTTGCTTTTTGCTTCAAAGTGTTTTGACTTTTAGCAGCTCACTCTCCACAGCTCATGTTACGCTTTTAACTTTTTGCTTCTCGTCGTTCTCTTGCTTATTTTTTGTACTTCTTGTACTAACTTCTCACTCTATGCTTCTCGATTTGCAGCAAACATAATAAAAATGTCAAACTCCTTATGCTGTCGCTTGTAATACATCTTAGTCAAAAAATATGTCCTTTATGCTACTGTTAAGGTTGCGTTGCCTAGCTTATTTCTGGCATTTCATTCCTTCCTCTTTCACTTCTGCTCTCACTTCCTACTCATTTCGTTTCTTTTGCTTTTGCTTCTCTCTTCTGCTCTGTTCTCCTCTGGTCTGTTCCATTCTTTGCTGCTCTTTTCCACACTTTTTATTTTATTTTGTGCAACATTTGTTATGGGCCATGATGATGATATCGTGTCGTGTGCGAGTTCACAAAGTGCTCCACTTAAATATGCTATGTAAATCACCTGTGCGAACGCTACGAGCTCTGCAGCGATTCTTCATACTAAATCGCCCCACCACCCTTACTGTAATCCTCTTGAAAACCCCCTCTGCTGCTTAAACATCATCAACATTCCCGTGCTGACATTTTTCTTTATGTCTTGCATTTGAGTTTGACCCAAGGCAACATCCAACAGATTCACCAGATTCTATTTAAAGAGCATAATTTTCGGTTGCCGCTATCTCAAATCTTATAAAGGTGTTATATAAGGATGTATATGACGCTACAATCTAGTTAAAGTTTTTAAAAAAAATTCTGTATTAATCCAATGGATAGCTTTATATTAGTTTCTATGCCTATTTCAGTTACTATAGCAAATATCCTTTTGCTTGTTGGATTTGTTTAGCTTGGGAGGATTCGTTAGCATGAATCTTACACCTTTTAAAGGAATTATTTATAGGATATTCTCCGAATTGATCATTTGCATTCGTCCTCCCTGTTTCGCATTCAAATTGCCCCTTTATATATATATATATATATTATTATTATATACGTGTTTGCATCGTCTGTTATTTTTATTATTTGGCAACGCCTCCGCATTGCTTTACTTTACTTTACTTTGCTGTACCCGTATACCTCAGTAACTCTCTCCGTATCCTTGTCAGTGTCCCCGTTCTTTTTTTTTTGGTGCGTCCTTTTCTTAATTTATTCATAAGCCTGGTGGCACTGGCGGTGCTGTCAGTGGTTGCTGCTATAGGTGGTGTTGCCCTATACACAATACACGGCACACGGCACACATCTTGAATGGAGGCAACATCATTACTATTACTCATATGGAATGAGTAGGGACGAGGGCCATAGGGTTGGGTGTATATGGTGATGGTGCATGCTCTAGCTAAGCCAACAGTTCTACAAGTAGCTACCCACCTGCCCAGTATATGCCTGTCGACTGTCGCCTGCCACATGCCACATGCGTGTGGCATCGTAATTCAACGCTGCTTGTTTGTTTAGCTTCAGTTGAAACAATTTCTTTGGCCTGCTGCCTGCTGCCTGCTGCCATCTACCTCCTATCTGCACCTCCTACCTACTCTTCACTTGAGCTTGGGTTTGGCACTATGCATGAGCCTGTCTGTGCCACCTGCACAGCCCCAGCAAACTTTAGCATGGCTACTCCATCCACTTGGCTTTTCCACTCATATAATTATGCTTCACATGTTCCGTTGGTGCCTTGTGCTCATTTCGCATTCAGAGCGTTTGTGACAGTTTAACAAATTTGGAATTTAAATTGCACCCATGCATTCTCCACTGAGCCTAGCAACAGGGATACTGCCAGCGAAATTGTGGGATAATTCTGACTGGGGAATTCATTGGGGCAAGGATTTATATAGATGAGAGAAGAAACGTTGCCCGCACCTGTTGTTCTACTCAAAATGCGCATAAATCTGTGCGGGCGTTAATCGTTATCACAGTGGCTTCATACCCATCTGCCCGTCATGGCCACCCACCCATACCAATCCAATTTTCTCTTGTCGTTATAGCCAACCTCAAGTTGTGTCTGTCTAGCAGCTACTCGCTTACTTAATTTTCAAAATCCACATAATTATGAGCGCTACGTGCCGCATCGGAAAAACTTGCTTTCCCGAGGCTTAAGAAAAGCCAAAAAGCAGCAGCAACAGCAGCTAAGTATTAACAACTTTCCAGCCCCACCTCACCACCTCTCTATCCATCTGTCTGGCGTTCTCTTTCTTTCTATCTCACTCTCTTTTGGCAGCACCATTGTTGTATTTCCCACGCGTATTAAAACGTTGGCCACCCCACACTTTGTGCCTCCTCTTCGACTTAGCTGAAAAGGACCACCCACTCAGGTGAGCGAACTGAAAGTCAACTTTAAAATACAGCGCGAAAATGAAATTAAAATTTTTACTTTTTTTTAACTTATTTGATTTTTCTTCCTTTTTTCTTTCTCATTGTCTTTTTTTCCATTGCGTAGTTTGTTGTCTGTCTGCATATTGAGAAACGTTAAACAGTTCTTTCTTGAGTTTGGAGTAGAGGGAGAGTTGAGGACAGTTGAGGAGCAAGGTTGAAGTCGTATGTCGATTGTGTAGCTTTTACCAAAAGAGAAGTAGAAGCAGAAGCAGAAGTTTAAATTGGTTTTATGTTAAAGCCAAATGAGTGACTCAAGTTCGCCAGTCCCGAAGTGGCTCCGTTTGAGTTCTGCATGGATTGGTCTTGGCTCTTGGGTGTGAGTGGTGGGATGTGTCCTGTTGCCTGCTCAACGCCAGGAAATGAAATTTCTTACAAATTCCCATTCCAATATTTTTATTCCATTTTTTTTTTATATGTATATAAATATATATACATATATAAATGTATATTTATATATATATATTACGTTTCTTTGCTTTTTGCCGCAACTTAATGAAACTGGGGCTCTGAGACTGAAGTCTGGAGACTAAAGACTGTATTTTGTAGGTACAGGATACTGAGTATTGGGTACAATTGTGCACACATACAATACATATAACTGGTTAGCCTGAGGGTGTGCCTTCTTCAGCTGGTATGCCTCCTGGGATGTCTGTCACTTGACGAGTGGCCGCTTAAGTTTGACTGCTTGTCAAATACAGCAAATACCACTCATTGCCTCAGTACCTCATCCCCATATCCATCTCCATCTCCATCTCCATCTCCATCTCAATCTTTTTATTTTTATACTTATTTGAAATATTTCATGTACTTTACAATATGCCAACCATTTTATTCACTGTTTAGTGACCCGCTGTGCAGCTGATTTACTCGCATCAGAAAGCTCTGTGTAAAGCGTTTAAAATAAATCACTCGAATTGTTATATATTGGTTGAGTTTACTTTGACAATAAAACCATTTGCAGAGCTTAACCCCTAAGTGCCGTTTAACAGCTGGACACAATCCTTGGCAATAAATTAAAATAATAATAAATTGATTTCTAAACGTGCTAAATAAAAATAAGAAAATACTCCTTAACTTGTATATAAATTAAAGAATATATTTATAAGTGTTATTTAATTGAAATCTGAGTTTAACTATTTGGCATTAAGTATTTAATTTTCAAAACTGTAAATGAAAAATTATTCAAAACTTTGAAGAAATTTGTATAACAAGTATGATACTACCAGCTTTGATTTGACTTTGAAGTTTTAATAGTTTTTTTTTTAAGTATTCTTGAAGTTTTTATAATTTTTAAGCAAAGTTTAATTTAACCCCCCAACACCATATAGGTGTTAAGTGTTTATTAATGGTAGCTTTTTATATAAAGTTAAACGGCCTTCACAGCAGCAGCAGCACCACAATGAGTAGAAGCAACTTTTTCCTTGCCTTTTTCCACTAATTTTCCCATTGCCACTAATATTGCCTCTGAGATTTTCAACGCTTTGTTTCCTCCCAGCCAACAACCAACAAGTATACTCAAACCACCAGAAGAACTTAGCACAGACAACAACCGACAACTGCACTTATCATTCAGCTCTGAGACAGAAAGCTGATTATCAGGAGCCTCTGTGTCTGTATAAACAACAATATGAGGCTTAACAATAGTTGCTTCAACACTTTGGTTTGCTTCGCTTACTTTGAATCTTAGATCAGGATTAGTTTAGAGTGTTGTACGCCTAATGCAATGGCAATCGTTATACACATGACACAGCTAAATACTAGTATACATATGTGTGTGTGTGTCTCTTATACTTGTGTGATTGCAACTAAATTTGTATATATTGAAGGGGACTAAAAGCAGATTATGAACTAGAGAAACAATTTCAAATAAACTCATCATCATGTTTTGTCTCTTATTTAAGCCTGATTGTAAAATACTATTCTGGAGTAGGATATACTTTCTGGTAGCTTTCAAATCGTATAAACTAATAACAACTAATATGCTTGCTTGCAATATCCTTCCATTAGAACAACAATAGCTTTTAGGTAAGAGCCAATTCATATTTATTTAGCAATTATTGGTAATTGACATACAGCTTATATTTGTTGTTGTTAGCCTTGGATGCGCTTAGAGATGTTGCATTTATTGATATTAATATTATGTGGCAACATTCTGTCTTTTCCTCTCTTCTTCTTTTTCTGTGTGTTTGTGTCTTATATTGTAAGTTAAGTGTTCAAGTCAGTTGAAGTGTCTCTCGCACTTGTAGTTGTAGTTGATACTAAGGTTTCATTTTGGTCCTGCGGCACGCACCTGATGTTCAAAATCGAATTGCCTTTGGAGATATCCTTACAATCAACGGTTGCCTTGTATCTTTCTATCTTACCATTACTCTGTGTGGGTGTTTGCGTGTGTGTCTGCGTGGGTGTGTTGGAAAGTATCGGAGTATCTACGTATCTGGCAGGCAGTGTAGCACGTTTCAGGAAGCACTTAAAATATTTGCGCACGCATGACTGATGATGCCTGCAGCTTCGACTTGCCACATCTTGTAGATACGTTGCTCCAGTTGTTGCAAGGCTTTCCTGAGCATTATATATTATATATATATATATATATATATATATATTTATATACAGGTGTGTATATATATATTGTATATACAACAATATTTTATGCAGTTGTTTGTTGCTTGTTGTTCTGGAATCCCCCAATGGTACGTGCCACAAATACCACCCACATAATTATTGAGATCAATTGGAAAACGCTTTTCTCAGCTTCTGCTCTGTTCAATTGAAACGCCATTAGACTGAAATGCCAAGAAAATAATACGCCTATTGCAAAATACTTAAGATCTCATGAACACACACACACACACACACTCTCTCGGTCTAAGGCGACCTAAATGTTAGTGCAACAGCTTAGAAGATTACAGTAAAACCTGTACATAACGGACACGATAAAGAGATAACAGCTTAACTAGAAACTCATTTATCAAATCATTAAACATATGCAGAAAGCAGCTTTGTTTCTCTTTTACCATTAAAAAATAACAACAACAACAACTGGGTGAAATCTATAAGAACAAAATACTTTTACCCATATACCTATATAGACTCCTATATATATATATGCCTGTATATACAGGGTAGCCCATCTAGCGTTTGCTTTTTGAACTATCGATAATTTTGACTTTTATATTTCGAATCTCATTGTCAATGTGTCAGATATTTAGTATAAAGTTTGCGGTTTACGAAATGGTTAAAAAAAATTTTTCAAATATATATACTCGTTGTTTTTTTATAGCGATTTTAAAACGCAAATCTTTCGTGGACCACCCTATATATATATAATATTTTAAGTCTCTTTTACAACGACAATCAACAGGAAGCGGAAGTGAGAAGCATACAATAAAGCAAATAAAGGTAATTTTAGAGTAAAAACAACATGTATATAAGGGAAAGAATTTTATATTTTATCTAGGTAATACCCTATTAAAATACTTAAGAAATTCTGAAATTTATTTATTGGTTTATTCCATGGCATTAAATGTGTCTAAAAGGTTTATTTAAACAATGCCTAAGACAGGGACAATAAATTTCTCTTTTAACATAATAATTTGGCTGCCATTAAATGGCATAATTATAAAGGAAAAATAGAAATGAACTGAGATACCCTACTCAAAAAGATAAGAGGTATACGTCATAGTCAAACTATAGATAAAAACTTTAAGTAAAGTTAAAGTGCATTGAAAATAACTTAAACTTTTTGAGTCTAACACAAGTCTGATAAGTACAGTAAAGTTGGGGAAACTACGCATTAACTTGAAGATTAAGTCAGGTCATAGAACAGACACACATATATATATATATATATATATATTTGTATATATATGATAATATATCATATGTCAGTTATATTAATGTGACATTAACACGTTGCATATTTTTTTAGCTACGTGATTTCTATATGATTTTTCTTTAACTATGCAGAATTATTTTTATAAACTGAATTGACCTTGATTACGACCAGTTTTATATGGTATAATATATATTATAAATCATAAATTATGAAGACTCACATTCATGACATTGTGATATGTGACTTTATTATGTGTGTTGGTGTGTGTGTGTGCCTGTGTATGTGTGTCTGTGTATGTTTATCTACTTTTAGTCTTTCAATTTGTCTATGTGCAATTTCTTTTATTTTTTCTTTTTTTTTGCTTTCCCATAGAATCAGTTAAGCGCATTTGATGTCACCAACACATGCACACATATATACATATACATATATATATATGTATATGTATTGTAGAAAATAACACCAATATTATGACAGTAAGAGAATTATACGATGGCAGCAACTAACAAACAAGTTGAGAAGACAACCGACGACTTATGTAGCGGCAACTACTTAGTTGTGTCTGTATCTCTCACTCTCTCTCTCACTCACTCACTCTCGATGCGTATGCTTGTGCGTGAGAGTGTTGGTGTGGTGGGTGTTGTGTATAAAAAGAAGTAGTTGTATACAAAATGTCTGTGCATGTATGTATGTATGCAAAAGAAAAAAAAAATGAAAAAAAATTGAAAAAAAAGGAAAAGCCAAAAGAAAGAATGAAAGAAATAAGAGCTATTATCGTTATTACGTGAGCGAAATAGCCAACAAAAATAAGCAGCAACAGCAGCCGCAAGTGGAGCTACTCTTATAGCGCATATTAACAAACAATAACAACAACTGACAACAACGACAAAAAACGAAAACAATAATGATAACCATGATGAGAATGATGGCCATGATGACCATGATGACCATGATGATGACGACAAAGTCACCAAAGTGCAGGGTCTCTGTTTCTACTATATGAAATTCCAGCTTCTAGCGGATGTTCGTATAAAAAGGATGTGGCAGCAGGCGTAAAAATCCTGAAAGTGATTTTAGTATGCACTTATGGTAAAACTTTTATATTATATATACAAAAGCTATACTATATATGTGTATACATATATATATTGTATACATATATATATATGTATATAAATATTTACTATATTGTATATATTGGTTTAAGGAGAACGTCTGCTCACGTCCTTGCAACTAAACGTAAGGAAGTGCACTTATCGAATTGCAAAACAAAATTCAACATAAAATTTGCACATACAACGGATAAGAATAAGATTTACTATATATATAAATATAAATCGGAATATCTGCTAAAGTATTCATGAAAATTTAATTTCTCAAAACATTTTAAGCTGTGATTAATACTCAAACATTTATCGAACAATAACTGGGATTTGTTTACTGACTTAGCTACAATTATTCAAAATTAGCTTAAGTTACCATTTATAACAGCTGACTTGGTTAAGTTTACAGTTGTTTTTATGACCTATTATATAGTTAAATTTATCAAATATAAACAGCAGTCAATAACACAGAAAGTAATTTATATTAGGGTTATCTCTATCAGTATTAATAACTGTTTAAAATAATATTATAACCCATATATATATATATATATATATATATATATATATTTAAGCAAGTAACTTATAATCTGCCAAGTTGAAAATTTTAAGTTTTTCCGAGTAAAATTGAAAACTTGAAATCCTTATAGCTAATTTCCTTATGCTGTAGTTGAGTGCAAACGACTATAAGAAACCCTTAACCTAGCCGGGATTTATGCAACTTGCAGAGTTACTGAACTCCATATGAACACATATATACGTACACACTTGCATGCATACATGCACATATGCACACAGACACGCACACACGCACAACCTGCTTACACTACTATGAATTCAGCTGACAGCAGCTCAGTGCAACAAGCTGTTAAATTGATTCCTGAATAAGTTTTGTGTATATAATCTGAAACTTGTAAAATTTGTAGTATACATTTTAAATTTAATAACTAACAGAGTTAGTTAGTTAGATATCGATTATAACAGTTATATATATATATATATAAACATCCTAGAATTTGGTATAAACTTGAATTGCTTTAGGCATAGAAGTAGCAGCTCTAACTTGTATTATAGAGGAACGAAAGGATTGATTCAATGAAGAATTTAATTAGAACAGATTGGTAAATTTTAATATGTAAATTAAAAATAATATATATATAATAACAATCTTATAAATTATGCCTAATTTAAGATATACTTTTGTATGTACAACTATGTTTATTATTGATTTAAGTAGGGAAATATTTAAACATCTTTTATTGATAGTAAATTTCTTCTTAATAAAGAGAATTATTATTTAACTTTAAAGTGATAAAATTGAAATAAAAGTTTTTATAAATAAAACTCAAATAACAAGAAAAAAGGGAAATGAAGAGAAATATTATATCAAACAAACGAAATGATTATTAATAAGCGCATTAAATAAAAAAAGGATTTAATATAAAGCATGAATTGAGCTTAATTGAAGTATTACTTTAACCAATTGAAGTGTGCAGAGAAATACTCTGTGCTTGCCACAAATATGAAGACTTAAAAAAATAGAAAGAAGGAGAACAAAAAAAAAGGACATCAAATGATGCCATTAAGCGGATTTGGCTAAATCGCGAGATTTTTCTTTATGAGAATTGTTGGCTTGGAAATTTTTATTTACATTTTTTTTTTCATTTTCATTTTCATTTTATTTTTTATTTTATTTATTTTTATTTTGTTGTGCAAATTCTATTCAAATTACGAAGGATTTGCTGGCATTCAACATATGGTTGGATCATATATGATTGCTTTGAATGGTTAAAATGGGGAAATTGAAGCATGAGTGTTATGGGTAGATTGTAATAGAGTATGGGTTGCTTCAATACCATTGGATTTAAACTGCTTACACTGGGATTTAGTTATAAATGCACCATGCCAAAGGCCATTTAAATCAGGCCCAAACAAAAGTAATCATGTACAAAAAAAAAAAGAGAAAAAAATGAGGCAACAACAACAAACATATTTGAATTGAAATTTAATGCAAATCTCTGTGTGTGTGCGTGTCTGTTTGTGCGTATGTGTATGTGGCTGTGTGTGTACGTGAGTGTAGGAGGAAAAAAAATGTTTGTAGCATACTTATGGGCGCCACAAAAACAGTAATATTGCCCAGAGGCGTGGCGTTAGCACTAAACATCTGATTTTATTATACCCTAGACAGAATTGAAAGGGTTTTACAGTTAGTTTCGAAACCAACAAAACACACACAAAAGGATATAAGGATATATTCTATTTAGGGCACCAAAGTAAGATATATACGTTGTATGCTGAAAGTTGGGTTTTAAGGTATCATTTAGTCGTTACGACTTTAAGCAAAAAAGAATCGTCCTAACTTGTTGGCAGTTATCGCCATTTTTTGTTGCTATACTTTAAATTCAATTTATATGAAAAACTAGGAAGAACTCTACGTATGGTTGGGTGACGATGGTAGCCTTAAGCCATTAAACCCTTTTTGCATTGCCTTGTTGGCTGTTGACATAAAAAACAAATACGCAAATAATGACACATAACGCGGCAGCAGCAGGAACAGCAACACAACCAACACAACAAATAAAAACTTAAAAAAAAACAACTTAAAAAAAAATTATAAAAAAATATGTTACAATATTGAAATATTTTATGAACGAGCCAAAACCAACCATTCAAATACTCGTATACGCACTAAAAATCCTTTACATTCACATTCAGACCAAGACTGCCAATGCCATAGCAGCCTCAATATACTCCCCACAGTCCCCATAGTCCCCACATTCCCCAGTATTCCATATATACGTATATGCCACTTCCCCATCGAGTGGGCTGTCAACTGATGCGTGTGTTACGTCCTTTTCCGGATTTTTTTGGGCTTTGCGTGATTGTTTTGTTTTTTTTTTGCTTTTTTTTCTTTTTCGTTTTTATTTTCATTTTTTGGCAGAAGGCGTTACGCCCCTGTCGACGCTTGCTCTCCCTTTCTCGCCCTTCTACTCACGAACATCATTGTTTTTTCTTATTGTTGTCGATTGTGCCACAAACATAGCACAATATGTGCGACTGTTTATGTATTTTTGAAGTTGGATATACCAAGAGTTACTATATAATCTGTATATATAGAAGAGAATCAATCAATGTTGAATCTAATAGATCGGGGAATACTAAACTGAGCTAATGGATATGAATATTTGTGGACACAAGTCGCCTCAGATTATACTCTTTATCCATATGCAACTCTAAACTCAGCTGCAATGTATTAAGGTTCAACTGTAGCTAATATACCCTGTTCCTATCAAAATCACAGCATATTGAATATACAATAAGAGAGAAGGACAGAGGGGGAGGGGGCTGAGTGAGCGAAGGAGTACAAGCCTGGCGGCACTTAAAGTGCCTTTAAAAACAAATTTATCTGCCATTTTCTTAAACGCCTCGCAGAAAGGCCAAAAAAGGCATTCGCCTAGGAGGGCATCCTTCAGCCTTCTAGCCAGTAGTATCTTCTTCTTCTTTTCTTTTTACTGCTGTCGTAACTCCATTCCATTCCAGTTTTCTTTTTTATATAGACAATTGCATTCGATGGCTGAACCCCAAAAGCCGCCAGGCACTCAAATATTGATTTATTGAGTTCCTCATATGTATGTATATAGTATGTGTGCCTTTTTTTATATCCTTACTGCAGTCAGTCGAAGACAAGTCTCCCTACTCTTCCCTCCCACACTTTTTTTTGTATTTTGTGTCAAGCAAATGGCCACAAAGTGTACTGCAAATAAAAATGCCTGAAATGTTGCACCAAATGGCGAAGCAGTTGCCAAAGAAGACACTGCAATGGCATATCCTTTTTTCCTTCTTTTTTTTTTCTTTTCTTCAAATTACTTCAGGTTAACCTCAAGCTCTCAGACACTTTTACATGCTTTCATTCACTTAAAGTCTAATGACTTTGATGAATACTTCAGCATGTAAAGAAGTTGTTGTCTACCAGCTGCTACAATCAAGTGTAAACTTCTAACAAAACCAGGAAAAACTTTGAGGGAGTTCAAAATCAACAGTGATTTTAGTTTATTGATTCATTGAATGCCAGACAAATGGGAAACTGTTGAGTCATTGAACCTAAATTGAATGTTTAATAAAAAGAATAATATGGATATAATATATACCAATTCACTTTTACTGCTTAATAACCTTTTTAACTTTTAAATTGTTTCCCATTTAAATTATTCGCTTTTTAGCCCCCCTTTATATATATATATATCCTCAATTAACTACAATGTAAATATCCCATTTGCCAGCATCCTTGAACTTTCCCTGAACTATTATTTTTTTTTTATTTTTTTTTTTTTTAAATTTACCACTTAGTATTTACTCTTTACTTACCCTCTTTTAGCATTTAAAACATTATCTTCCTAATGCAGGCAAACATAGTAGGTGAAGCACCCTGCATAATGTAATTCTAAGTTAGTGCATTTAACCCAGGTAACCGCAACCCTCCGCACCCCCTGCTCACTTATTCAACCTTAACTTAACATAGCTAAAGCCAGCTATATAGCACTGATCACCCCCTTGCAGCATATATCATCTGTGCTTTATTACATAGTCCGTGATTCTCTCTGTCTCTATACCCTTCTGTTTGCCTTTACAGCTGCTTCTCACGTTAGTCACACAATAGGTGCTGGCCTTAGTCGGCTGCTTATGGGCTCAAGAACCCTAAGTTGGGGCCCATAAAATTGGCGCCAGGACTACAAATTGTCAAAAGGAGTAAAATGAAGGGGGGAAAAACGTTGCGAAGAGAAAATAAACTAAAAAGAAAATGGATAAGTTTTATTGTCGCACAAGTGCAGCACTCATAGGGAAGTTTCATTTGAACACATTAAGTTTGGCGTACTGAACGTAAGGGGGTGGTGAGCTGTTGAGCTGGTTAGGTTTTCTTTTAATGCAGCTCAGCACACTTAAAGTATACCATAAGGATAAACCATATGAGTACCCATAGCATACAGTATAGCATTGCAGTTAAGCAGTTTGTAAATGGGCAAAGAGAAACAATTGACAGCTTTTAATGAGCGGCACAAACCAGGAATTACGAGAAGCTATCAGAAAGCAAATTGAAATTGCAAAGTGCGCGCTATCCCGTTCACGTCATCCCCTCCCCTACTTCCCTGCTTCCTTTGTTTGTTTTTTTTTTTATTACATAACATAGCACACCACATTCCAGCAAAGGACACTCAGTATAAATACCATTGGCAGACATAAGCTACTAGATTACAAACAGAAATTGATGGGCCAACGAGCTGCCGAGTTGTCGAGTTACAGACTTTTACCCACAGTTACTGATATATCCTGTTTAATGGCCAAAATACCAAATGTAAACGCATGCGAATACATCAAAGCTCTTATATAATGAAAATCTAACACTTAGCTAAGTATTTATGTATTAGTAATACAAACTAATTAACATATTTAAGTGTTTTTAAAGTTTACTTTAAGCTACAATTCTAATTAATATATGAAACTTTCTTAAGCGTAAGCAAAACTAGAAACAAATGAAAATTATTTCAAATCTAATTAAAATTAAAACTTTTAATATTTTATATTATGAAATATTGTTAAACAAAACTATGAAAATATTTTGTTAAAGTTTGCATACATTTATTTATGTTTTAGTTTTATTTAAATATTTATGAACTGAATTTCAGTTGGAAATGCTGGCTAACAAGTTTCATTAAATTGAAATGAATATCTAATTCAACTAACAAAGGATTCGCTCAGGATTTAAACAAAATATAATCAGATTATATATATGTGATGTACAGACAATATTTGAATAGTATATTTGAAAATAAATTCTAATGAAAAACTGGTTTTCATTAAGATTATCTATATGTATTTATATACAGAACATTAAAACATTTTCAATCTGAATATATATTAAATATATATTTTTTAAATAAACACATCTAATTACAATAATTAAAATTGTTTATTTTTAACGAAAATCGCACATTTTCATTTCATTATAAAAACATTTTCTTTAGAGTGCCAACAGTTTTCCAACAACAAATTTCATAGGTCAAAAAAACAATGAAATTTTATCAAATTTTTTTTATGTGGTTTTTTTTACCAAAACTTTAACTCAATTGTAAATTTTTTTTTTTAGTGTTTTTATTTATTTTTTTTATTTTGTTATTTTTATTTTGTTTTTTTTTTTTAGTGAAAGTTGTGAAACAAATTGTAGAAGAACTGCAGCAGGCTGAGTAAAGTGCATAATTCCATAAAAGGCGCACAAATTGAAACACAAACAGAAAAGCCCAACCCACCCACCCACTGTACCCCTCTCTTAAGTCTATAGACTGTAGTCCTACTGTGATATGATGGCCCTGACTGTAGAACACAATGCAGAACAGTCGCTGCAAATTTGAGAGGAGAAAACTTTTCTCCATATTTTTTTTTCATTTTTTTTTTTAGGGCGTCGAGAGTTGAGAGTTTCTATTAAAAATATTGTCAACTCAATACAGGGTGCTGCCTGTATAAGAGACATGCTTCCAGCTGGAGTTGATTGTCGTAAACAAAGTTTTCATAAAGAATTTTTGCAATGCCACGAAAAAAAAACACAAAAAACCAAAAAGAAAAAAAAGTGAAAAAACTGCAAGCTGACAAATTGGCATCCTCGAAAGGAGCACAAGCTGCTCGATGCTATGCCTCTAGCTGGTATTGTTATTGAGACTATTATACCCTGTAATTCCTAGGTATGCTATGATTAAATATATTATTAAAGTTTGAATTATAGAAAGCAAAAATAATTATAAAATATTCAAGATATATATGTTTAAGGTATATATAATTATATATGTTTTGTGTTATTGCTATAGAGTATCTTATAGTCTATCATGTGCGTGTGTTGAATGCATTCTTATTTCTGGTTCTATGCTGCAAAACGAAAATCGCAGTAAATTTCAAGAAGGCATAAAAAATAAATTGACAATTTTGCTGCACGTTTTTGCTAGTTCAAATACTCTTACACCTACACACACACACACACAGAGAAACACACACACATACACACAAATCTGGCACACTCACACCTACAACTACACACACACACAAATACATAAAATTATTATATATAAACCACAGGCATGGTTATATACTGGCCCACAGAATGTTTGAAAAGTTCTTCCTTCTTCCTCCATTTTTTAGTTTTGCCTTCTGCAATTTGAGGAATGCAATGCGGCGGTTTCTCCTTGAATGCTTTCTGGGTAACCAGAAACGATGAGTTCTGTGGTTAGCTCCATGTCTGTGCAAGGTGTTTAGCTGCTGCTGCTACTGTACAGAAAGTTCTGCCCCTGGCACTGAATCTGGTTTTTGGCTTTGGTTATGCCGTTGAGCCGCAAATTAAAATGTGGCCAAAATTTCACAAAATTTATTGTTTGTCGCGGCTTGGCAACAAAAGAAAAAGGACTACGAAGGATGCTACAACAACAATAGCATTTAAGCCCAAATATATTTAAATGGCAAATGAGCATTAAATAAAACAGGTCAACATAAGGATAAACATATTTGTTACACTTGAAAGCAACTTAAAATTTAAGCCAGGCTTAAATCAAATTAAGCCGGAGAACAATAAGAAAACTATTAAATAAAATACTTTTAAAGTAGAAAATATAAATTTATAATACATGTTTTAAGATACATTTTAATCCATAAACAAGATACTAAACATAAAATACAATTTAAAGTAGTTAGTTGAAGCATCAATGTTCGTTTCATGTTGTTTCTGCCAATGTTTCTAAAGAACTTTATAAACAAGTTAGGAAAACTCTAGCTGAAAGGCATTGAGGGAAAAACAAATATGCAGAGATAATGCGCTGCGTTGTCGACAACAATCAAAAGGATAATGCGACAAGTTGAGAACGAGCAAAGGCGACCGAGTGACCATCATTTTTCTATGTCCCTTTTTTTGTGTGTGTGCGTGTGTGTATGTGTGCGTGTTTTTTTTTCTTTTCTGTTACAGTTCCCAAAAAGTTTGCGTAGAAGAAAAACAAAGCCAAAAGTTGGGCACATTTAATGAGTTTATTGAACCAATTGCAGCAACTTGCGAACTTGCGTCATTTGCCAGTTTCTCTCTCTTGTACCCTTTTTTTCTACTTTATTTTCTTTTCTTTTTTTTAACAGTAAAGTTGGCATGCAGTTTCTGGCATTGCCCCATATCCTGTTTATATATCAGTTGCTGCATTCACACTGAAATCGTTGCAGCAAATACCGTTGCACTCAGTAAAGTATGTGACTTTTGGCAATGAGACAAAAATAAGGACAACAGGACAACGAGACAACGGGACAACAGGAAATATTCTTATCATCCGGTAGAAAGAAGAAAAATGAAATTTTATTTACGACAAAGGATTTTGTGAATTCGCCTTATAGTTAATTCAGCATCAGTTTCATCTTCAGTTACAGCTTTAGCTTCAGGCTCAGCTCCTGCAACTGTAATTCTTTCTGTCTTAACCTTTTCCATAAGACGTTTACTTCGGGTCAACACTGCTGCTTATTCTGCTGTAGCTGCTGCTGCTGCTGCTGCTGCTGCTGCTGCTGCTGCTGATGCTGCTGCTGTTGCCGTTGAACGGCAACAAAATTGCGGCAGACAGAAGTCATTTAAGGAGAATTTATGGGATTTTAACTGACATTTAAACAGTCACAAAAGAGAGAATGAAACAAAAAAATAAACCAGAGAAAAACGTAAAATCATTGGGGAGGGAAGGAGGTGGCCAACTTGTCGACCAAGATTAGCGACGACTGTGAAACAAAATGTTATGGACAGACCAGGATAATGGATTCTACTGCCTGACTGCCTGCCTAACTGAACTGAACTAAACTGAACTGAGCTCAACTGAGCTAAACAGGACTAAACTGAGCTCAAGAGCTGGAAGAAAAATGAATTGTAATTACATTTGGAAAATGCAGTGAAATGTTAGCACTAACTGCACACTTAATGGCCAGCTTAATGCTACGAGTAGTTTCAAAGCCAAAAAACTAAAACTCAACAAGCATAAAAAAATTCTTTGTAATTGACTAAAAAATCTTATTAAGATTTTAAATAGTTAAATGCCGGCAAATATTTTCAAATCTTCATAACAACCACAAACCAGAATAAGTTCAAGAGAGAGAAGACATTTCATTTGAATAGATTAAACCAAATTAAATGTTTAATTAACATACCTTTTAAGCCCTTCATAATTAGCATTGAATGTTTTGTCTGTAAGCAGAGAGAGACAGAATAAAATTAGCTTTATATATTATATTAAAATATTTAAAACTTTTATTCATATTAAATAAAATATGATAAATAAAAATAATTAATATTAATGTACTAAAAATATATTAAAAAAAATAATAATTAAGCATCAAAAATTAAAAATAAATGAAAATTAAAAAAATATATATAAAAAATTAAAAATAAATAATATATAAAAACACAATAAATAAAAAAATAAATTATATAAAATAAAAATAATTAATAGAAACATAAATAATATGAATATAAATAATATAAATGTAAATAATATAAATGTAAATAATATAAATGTAAATAATATAAAAATAAATAAAATACATATAAATAAAAAACATAATAAATATTATTAATAAAAAACACACATATATATATATAAAATATATATATTAATTAAATATTAATAAAATAAAAAACTTTAAAATAAATAAATAATATAATATAAAAGTATATTAAAATAACGATTATAGATAGATAGATATATTCCCTTTGAATGTTCAATAAAAATATTATAAAAAAAATTTTAAAAATTATAACAAACAAAAATATTAAAAATAATAAAATGCAATTCACTAAATTGCACTTTATTTGTTATAATTTTTTTTATTCTTATCAATTGGTTTAAAGGTAAATCGATAAGATATTTTAAAGAGATACTCGTAATTGACTTTCAAAGCAATTTAGAAATCTAATTAGAAAGCAAGTTTCTTATTGTTTCCTTGATGGTAAGAGAAAACCTTTTGAATTCTTAATCAGTGCAATTCAAGTGGCAGAGAACAGTTAGACAAGCAGATAGCAGATAGAAAATAGAAGATAGCAGATAGCAGATAGGCATTAGAATGGCAACTTTTAGACCCAATTACCAATTACTTAAACCAAAAGTTTCAATTGAGCCAAGGCCCAGAATCAAAGCCAAAGCAAATTTAACCACAACGGGCCCAGTTGTGATAGACACCTCTTTGTCTTCTTCTAGTAACTTTTTGTTTGCTTTCTTTAATATTTTTTTTTTTGCAACTTTTTTCTGTCGTTCTTTTTTGCAAGTATTTTTTTTGCAACTTTTCCCTACAGTTTTACATACGAAACTGGCTGTGAGCAGTGTTGATGGGAATGTTTTGTTGTTGCGGTTGGTTTTTAGCATAATTTCATTATTTTTGTAAAACAACAAAGAGGAGGGGAAAGAAGAAAAAAAAAAAAAAAACATTGTTTGAAGTTCATTTGAGGAAAACTCTGGCAATGGTAACAAACAGTTTGTTCGGTTGTTGGTTAAATTTTTGAACAGAATTCTCCTTATTTTCCATCGATAAATGAAAACTTGTTTTCAAACTGCACTTTTGAGCTGTTTGCATCGCCCTTCGTAGTTCTTCTTGCTACAGTAATAGTTGTTGCTATTGCTGTTGTTGTTGCTGCTGCTGTTGTTGTTGTTGTTGTTGTTGTTATTGTTATTTCAACAGTAATCGAAAAGTTAATTCTCCGAAAAACAAGGTAATTAGTGTAGTAGCAATGCCCCATAAAAACCAAACGAATGTGCAAAAATAACGAGAAAAGTTTTTTTCTTTTTGGGTGGCAAGGGAAGTTCGCAAGGCAACGGCAATGGCAAAGCGCAACAAGAAAACTCTGTGTGTGGCATTGTTGGTTGCAGCTAGGCAAAAGAAGAAAAAACAACACGCTGTAATAAATGGCCTCAGTGAGAGAACATTACAACAACAACAGCAACAAGTACAGCAAGTAGAACAACAACACTTGCAACAACGCCACAGGTAGACGTACAAGGCACTTGCTACAAAAACATAAACGAAGCAGCAAAGAAGAAAAAAAAAACCAACCAAAACACAAGTACTTGAAACGGTATAACGGTATATGGGATTCTACCAGAGTTGCCAGGTGCCTGCAGGTTGTGAGTGCAAAAAAGTTTAATATTAAATTTAATTATGCATATATTTTTCATATGAAATGAAACCATTTCAAGCTGTGTTTTCGCAGCATAAAAAACAAAACGTTTAATATATTAAAAACATACAGGATTCAAAATATTATATATATACAATATTTTTAATTTAAGCTTCAGATACAATAAAAATTAAGTGACTAAAGCAAAGGGCTTGCTAGGAAAGGTTTTGCCTCTTTAAATTTGCCTTTAAGCGGCAACTTCATTAGGCCACATCTAAAATGAAGTTAACTAAGCATAATATAGTCGGTTTCTTCTTTACATATTTGTCGGTTGACAACCCTATAACAAGGATTGGTAGGAGGAAAAATAATGTGAGAGAGAGAGAGAGGGAGTGGTTGAAACTATGCTATGCGTTGCTTACACACGAATGAGCCTTCAATTAATTAATAAACAAAACTTTTAGTCGTTCAAATGGCATAAATAACTTTTCCGACTCTCATTTGTTACGGCAACAACTTGAGACCTTTTCTCTATACATGTAAAACTCTTGTTCTAGACCCACTTATTCATGTGACAAACAAACCCTTTCTACTTTCCCTATTCTACTAATATTCTACTATATTCTACTTATTTTCCTATCTCTGTCTTGTGTGTGTGTGTGTGTGTGTGTGTGTGTCATTGTCTCTCGTTCATTCTATACATATGATTTGGTTGTGCCTAATGACAGCATAAAGTTTCTGCCACCACATCAATCAAAAGTTTTTCATCAACGTCATCAGAGTTATCAACGTTCGCCCACAGGCAACGGGGCGAACTGCAAAAACTACAACAGTTTTGGAATATATCAACGCCTCAGTTTGGCCACAAGCAACATACACAATTCTGGTCATGTTGATAAACAAACAACAACAACAACAGTAGCAGCAGCAACAATAACAAAAGTTGCTGAAGCAGGAAAATCATCTGTATGTTTTTGAGGCGTGTCCACGCCTCGTATACGTAATATGCCACTGTCCGGCATACAGCGACACATAATCAACAACAGCACGAGATGCCACCATGAGGCAGCTAAATGTCTGCATAATTTATTAATACAACAACAACATTTGCACCAGCAGCAACAGCAACAACAACAACAACAACAACGAGAACAACAACAAACACGTTAAATAAAAATAAAAAAAAAAAATAAAGGTTTTTCACCTTTAACAAGAGAAATGGGATCATAAAAGAACGAAACAGCTTCCACTAGAAAATACCATCAAATGAAGTGCCCTCAACTAAATAACTTGAATGAAATGCCTTGAATTCTTGAAATCTTTTTTAAACTGTGTGCCCCTCTCCCCCTTCCCTAACATTTTAATACACTGCGTATACGTAATATATATTGATAAGCCCCCAACTCAAACGTGAGTCACTTCATCTTCATCATCATCGGAGGCTAACATAATCAGCTTTATCATCAATAAGGAAAGCTAAAGGTAGGCTAAGGTGTGCCATTAGAATGTATATGTAAGTGTGTATGTTTGTGTGTCTGTGTATGTGTATGTGTATGTGTATGTGTATGTATAAGCAATGACATAACATAAGAAGCAGCAAGCCATACTCAACAGGATATAAAAGAAGGACATCTTAATTCTCATATTTGAAAATGCCTTTAATTATCTCAGAGTAGCAGAGGGGAACCTTTTTTTTTCTACCTTTCATGTTTTTTCTTTTTCATTATTTCAATCTTTCCTTTTGTATATTTGCCTTATACAAAGCTTCTATATAGTTAGCATATATATATATATATATAGTATAATGGAATTGGAATGGTAGGAGTAGCTATAGCTGCGTATTTATGTCCTCGCACCTTGTTCAAACATCAGACTTTACAATTCTATCTCTTCTGCTATCCTCTCTATCTCTCTCCCTCTCTCTTTGTACATTTTGTGCGATGTTTCACATTTAGCTTGACAGAGGAGCTTTAGTTGCATAATGAAGCCAATGTGTTAGCTGGACTTTTACCCACTTGCCAACAATTTCATTCTCTTCTTTCTTTTTTTTATCTTTTTTTTCATCTTTTAACTATATCTACATACTACATTTCCACCACATTTACCATACCATCCAATCATCCTGACAATCCACTCACTCACTGTGACTGCGATATTTGAATGTTCGCTTTGGCTTAGAAAATAAGCTACCAATTACCAAAGTGTTTTTACTCTAAAGCCAAAGTAGTTGTTGCTACTGGCTTATCTTCTTCTTCTTCTTCTTCTTCTTCTACTACCCCTACTACTACTACTAATACTGATTCTAGTAACTTTACTACTCCTGCTACTGGACATCCATCGGACAAGGACTACATGAATGTCAAGTGCTTGTTTTAGTTTACACAAATGGGTAGATGATATATAAACCCCATACGTATTATTACATAAAAGCAAAACAGAAAGAGGATTATAGTATTTCTAAGTAAATTTGCATATATTTATATATATATATATACATTCCTTATGTATATATATATACATCATAGATTAGTCATTAATGCAATTTCTATTATCTGATGATTTTAATTCAATAATAATGCATAACTTAATAGTTTACAGCTTTAAATTGAACTAAACTATTAATAACTATATTTATGGTACCATATTCCATTGGTCTACTTTAAACAACAGTTATTGCCATCATTAAACACACTAAGTATATACCCTTACATCACACTATTCATCATCTTCTATGTATATGCTTGGCTAATTTTCAAGTTCCAAAAACCTTAATGATAGTAATCACGGCACAGCTCTCTAATAGAGAGTAAAACCAACAAATGAACATATAAAAAAGGTCTACTACAATGGTATAGAGTATACAGATACCCTGGAAATACCTCTATCTAACTAATTAACATTCTATATAACTATAACATAAGGTCAATTAACTGCAATTCAGAGAAGAGAGACAGACAGTTCAGTACAGTCTCTATACCATTCAATCTATGCACTTTTTACAGGGTATTCAAAGTAAACAAACAGTCTTGTATATGGGTAACAAATTGAATTGGACTATTCAAGCACAAAAAGTCAAGCCGTGCCCAAGTTATTAGCATTTCAGATTTAATTTCGTAAATGTAGAGAAGGTAACGACAGCAAAGGTCATACAATTGAGTAGCTGCTGCTGCTGCTGCTGCTGCTGGTGCTGCTGTTACCTTTAAGGGATCGTGGGTTCACTATGCTGTCAGTCAGTCTGGAAATGAATGGCAGCCAGGTGTGACCCACGTATGTCAAAAGGTATGTACATTCCAAATATGTAGAACGGAATACTAATCACATTTACCCACTGTCCAACTGGGCAAACAAACCAACTATATAAATGTCCAACAATAACGAGGAGTATACAACCAGAGCCCGAGATTGTCTTTGGCTAGCATCAAAGGGTTTTCCATATAGGTATACCCGGAACATTTAGTAGCTTCATTGCTTTTCGGTTAGTTAAACGTAGTCATCGTCGACACGTTCCACTTGGCTAACTGATGCTCACAATGCCAGTAAATGTTACCAACCGTGTTGCCCTATTGCCGTGTTGCCGTTTTTTGTTGGGTCTTTTCAGCGTTTTAGCCTGTAATTAAACATTTTTCTGTTTCGCCTACAGAATCTGTACGGACTAAAGGTGAACCCAAAAGATATCTAACTGTACGTATAAATGTCTATCTGTTCCCTACACTGTTTCTCTGTATATTTTGCCCATCTGCTTTTGTCTGTCTATAAGTCTATCTGTCTCTCTGTCTCTCTGTATCTCTGTCCCTATGTCTGTCTGTCTTTCTGTCCATCGTTCTATTTGTCTGTGCCTAACAATCGGCCTGCTGTTAGCTACAAATTAATGAGTGCCGTCCGTTGCCTGGAGCGCACAGTTCATTCACTTACACAGTGAATGCCGTTATACATTATATAGTAGAAGCTGCTATAAGTTCCACCACTCAATTAGTCCTAACGCTAGTTTGCAAGTTCATCATCAAAATGAAAATTCGAATTTAATTGGCAACCGGAGCTGTTACCTACTAATTAATGTCTAAATACCGTTTTAGCGCCTTCATTTCCCACCCTACATATAATACACAATTTATTACTTGTTGGTCCAAAAGTACTCCAACAACTTCTCATTATTTATACCTAAAGTTGGTATACCTTGTCTTAGAGTTGATTAAAGTTTTGCATGATTAACTATTAAAATGAAATAGCTCTAACTATATATGTATATATATATATAGATATGTAAACATTATAGCAAAACTCTAGATTGAATCCTTTAAATTTTTATTACAATAAATTTAATAAAAAATAAAACTTGTTTGTTTGTTGTAAAAGAATATGAAAATATGCAACTAATAAAATTCCATTTTGTTATCGGTCAACAGAGAATTTCTTAGTTCATAACATTTTGTATAGAAAATTTTAGTTTTTCGTTGTATATTTTCATTTTTCTTTTGTTATTACTACTGTTGACCGATCCATCAAAATAAAAATATAAAACAAAAATATAAAAATAAAAATATGAAAACTATAAAGTGAAAATTGCATTTCCAAGCACAGCACTCAAGTCTCGTGTGTGTAATACATAAATTTCATAAATACAATTTCAACAGCACATCATATCAGTACATAGAAGAAAAGTGGAGTAGAATAGAGTAAAGATAATGGAAAAGGATAAAGGAAAATGGATGGTGTATGGTGGGTGGTGGATGCTGGGAGTAGGGCATCAGTGGCTTTATGTAACCCATAAATTTTTGTATATAGAATAACGAGTATTCATACATTTTTAGGCAATAGACACGGACAAGACATCAACGTCAACGTCATTCATTCATTTTTTTTTCAGAACTTGTCTGTCTTGTCAAGCACACACAAACACACACACACACACACTCCCAGAGAGTATACAAAGTGTGTGTTGATATGCATTTTGAATATTTATATGATAACATACTCACATCCATATGCTTGACCCATAGATATACAAACAGTTTGTATGCCCTTTGGGTATGTGTTATGTGTACGCCTCAACACGCTCTCAATATACTTGCACATCTCCTCACTTCACCCCCTTAGTCCAAGCATAGCACTGGCACTCTGCCACCCAGTTAAATTGAATGCAAATAATTATTCAACATGATCCAAATCTATCTTTGTGTTCTGTATATGCATGTTTGCATTTCATTGTATTACAATCCAAAAAAAAAATAATTGCATGAATTTCAAAATTAACATATTACGCATACGCCCCATAGCACATGTTCAATTCTTCCATACAAACATATAAACTCCGCCCTTCAGGCAGTTCATTGAGGCTTTTTGAGCAAAATACAGTAAAAATATAGAAAAAAAAATTGAAATATATTCAACTGTCAGTTGTACGAATAGTTTGTAGACATTTTGAATAATTACGGTCCATTCGCATTTTCATCTGCAACTGAAACTGCAACTGCAACTCCATTCAATCGGTTTGCATTTATATTAAATGAAACCGATTGTAGTTGAAATTAGTTTTTCGTTTGTTCAAATTTAATTTAATTGTTTTATATAATCAAATATAGTAGGCAAACTTTTGCTATTCTATATAGATTAGTGTCTCATGATTGGAGGCAAACAAACAGAATTTAATTATAGGTAATTGAACTATATATCAACAAATTGTTAAACAATCAATAATAAAAGGGAGCTTAACAGACTTCAGTATATCCTGTAAATGTTTAGCTATTACTACAAATTATATAATTATTATTATTTATACACTTAACTAAAATTTTTCTGAAAATAAATTTACACTTTGTTCAATGCAAACTCTCCTTTAAAAATTCAATTTTCATATATATTTGCAGTAAATTCTTTTATTTATTATTTAAATTAAAGAATTTTAAAATAATAATTAAAATGATAAATAATACAAATACAAATGTGAAAAAGACACAATAAGAATAAAATATTTACATAACATTTATTAGCATATATATTTCAAACCCACAGAATTCCATCGGAATGACAGAAATAATCATTATGTCAATTTAATCCATATTGAAATTGAAGCCAATATTATTGAACAATAGATTTATGGATAGCAGAGGCATAAAGGAGTGCATAAAAATGCATTTGACAGGACTCAAATCAACGAAAAGCAACCAGCCAAAACTGAAGTACAGTGAAGTATATATATGACAGAATTGACTGACCCAAAACGTGTATTAAAAATCGCAGCACTTCATTTCAAATGGCAAATGGTAAATACAGATGGGAACAAAATAAAAATAAAAAATAAAGAATGAAAAAAAAGAAAAAAATGGACAAACTAATTCAATCTCTGGCGCTTGGCCACGTTTATCACTCCACGTTCAACCAATTCCCCTCATGGTCCTTGACAACACAAGAGAGCAAAAAAAACAAAATACAAAAAGGGAAGGTCCTTTCGTGTGAATTGCATTTTCATTTGTATAGAATTTTCATTGCCAGTCTGCGTGTTACGTACTCTAAACTCCTGGCAGTTCACACATATCCTGGCAACAGGAAACGAATATATATATATGTGTGTGTGTGTGTGTAGTATGATGTAGAATGTAGAATGTAGGATGTGGGGTACACGTCTCGTGTTGCTTTGACAGTTTTTGGGCAAAATGCCAGACAGGCCGTACCCAATGCCAGTGGCACTGCCAGTTCCAATGGAGTGCCGGAATCCGAACCAAACTGAACCGTACCGAACCGAATGGAACCCAACCCATTGAGGAATGCGTGTGGAAAATTTAGCACGCTCTACGTGCCATGGCGGCAAATAAAAAATTGAAGTAAATTTGGCAACTGGCTGCAGTCGTTAGGATATGCCAGATCCCTGGCGTCAGCATTTGTTGTCGTCAAGGTTCTCAAATAAAACTAAAAAACTAAAAAAAAAAAAAATACCTAACTACAAAAAATAAAATATATATAAATTTTAAAAAATAAGAAGAAAGACGATGCGAGTGCAGCAATGCGACAATGCAGTTAGACAGATAGACAGACAAACAGACACACAGACAGGCAGACAAGCAGACAAGGTAAGGCAAGCAGACAGAGTAGGCGACAGACAAGCAGACGCCACACAACTGTCACGGCAACTACCAGTACAACATTAACGAAAGTAAAAAAGTAAAAACAGAAAAGGTGTAAGGATATTTAACCCTTGCTAGACAGCCAGTTGAAGTATCTCCTGGCACTTAGGCAACAAGCAATTTGCCTGCAAAATAAAATCAATAAGTAACAACTAGTCAGAAGCATTTAATAGAGTTACAGCCAAAGCAAATCGAATTATTTTTTAACGATTCAATTCGATTTATTAGAATCATATAAGTATACTTGTTATTCAATGAGTTCAATGAGTCTTTGAGTATCAAATCATTTAATTATAACTAAACGAAACTAAAACTCAAACGAATTACTTGAATCACTTGAACAGTTGAAGAGAGTTAAACGATTATTGAACTGATTATCGTATTGCATACTCAAGTGAATCATAAATTTAGCGAGCCAATTCAATTATATGAAATCAGTAAATATAATTTTAATTTGCATAAAATATAGATTAAACTATATAAAAAATTGCTTTGAATTTGATGCCCTTTAGTTATTTATAGAGGCATATTCTTATGGAGCTCCATTAAAGTTAAAGAATCATAAATTTCTATACATGTAAAAGTATTTTATTGGTCTAATGCTTTCTGCTTCTTTTTTTTTTTTCTTTTTTGCATAGCCCTAAAGACTTTTCACGTTACAACGTGACGTATGCTTAATCTTAGCCTGCAGCTAAACCATATTCGCAGGCAGCTACTAACCTGGTCGAGTTGGGTCTTGTCTGTTCTTTGGGTGCAGGCGCTGGATAATATTTATTATGGTAGACGCGTCGGCCAAGTGACTTATTAATATGCAGAGCAGCCAACAAGGTGTCTTTGCTGCCGTTTTATGCCACAATTTGAGCCACGTGCCACTGCTGCTGCTATTACTGCATGCTGCTACTGCTTGAAGTGTTGCTACTGGGGCTTCTACTGCTACTGACATGATTTTAATAATGTGACCATAATCATTGGAAAAGATTTCCACAGCTGCAGCATGGAAATTAACAAACTCTTGGCCCAATTTTTGATGTTGGCAGTTGAGTAATTGGCAGTTAGCATCAAGCAGCAGCTAGCAAAAAGGACACCACACAAGCAGCCACTAGACAGCCATCTGCAATATTGTCATGTGCTGGCAAACAGCTTCCGCATATTGCACAGGCCAGGCAATATTATTGGCAATACCACACATACATACAGGCATAGTCAGACTACTCAAAGAGCACACACACACACACACACATTCACGGATACAAGCACATAGAATAAATACATTACGCACATGAGTTGCTCATCAGCAGCTTGTTAGCTGTTTGTTGTCAAGGACTCAAGGCAATGCCAGACAACGCAGTTATATATCTAACAACAATAAACGTACTATACACCCATTCAACTCCCCATTTCACTAGCTGTCTTTGTACTATACAGAACATGGCTTAGATAACAACTTGGTAACATTGTGATACAGTTCGGCCATTCAACTATCTCATAGATTCACATACCATGAAGCATTGAACAAGAGCTTGCATCAAAGTGATTGAAGGCTTCATAAAGAACTAGCCCGCAAACCCCTGCACTTCCATCTACAATCCATTTTCCTTCTATTTCAACTACTTGTCAGCTTGCTTCAATACTACAATTTCATTCAATTACTGCACTAATTCATCACTTTGCCGGTTTACTGACTTTGTCAATGTGAATTGATTCCCAGTTATGCTCCACATCCCAGGCAATAAAGCGACGAGGATAATGTATGAAATAGTTTGTATGGGATTCTATGGAATTGAGATAAAACTTATTCTTTTAGAAATAAAATTATTTAAATAATAACATTATTATTTCAAATGAATAATAAATATAAAAATTTATGAATGAAAATAATATAAATAAGTTTAATAACAAACAGAAAATATATAAAAAGTAAAACTAAATTTAAATTGGGATAAATTTAAAAATAAGAATATAATAAGAAATAAATAAATATAAATAAAAATATTATTTATATATATTAAATTATTAATAAAAATTAATAAATTACAATAAATAAATAAAAGCAAATAAATAAACACAAAGTAAAAACAAAATAATAGATATAAATAAATGAATATACAAAAATATAAATATAAAAATAAAGATACAAAATATTAGCTTAAATAAAAAAAAAAATAATAAATATAATTGAATACAAACTAAAATATTTAATTTAGATACAAATAATATAAAAATAAAATGTTTTTAATTAAGAATAGTTTTATATTTTTATTATGCAAAAATTTTAATATTTCAATTCTTAAAAAAGATTTTTTTTTTTTGTTCTCAATTTGTGACATCAATCAAAGTTACGCTCAATTTACTGTGTTTGCCCTATAGAAGTTCCAATCTACTTTCATAAACAAATTCCATTTCACATTTTATTCCCAGTTCAACTTATCCTACTACATATACCAATCATATTTACTTCAGCTGCCATCCTTTGCCTTTATCTAGTTGCAACTGAATCTCCATTTCCATCATCATCATCATCATCATCTCAACTCAAACCCCTTTTTATAGTGCTCAGTTTTTGGCATCAGCTTGAGCTCATGTCTAAAACAATTTTCTGGTTGCACTATTGAGCTCCAGGCACACTACAAGTTGAATGTATACTCAGCTATGGTACATTAAGTGAAATGATATGTATATCAAAGGATAAATCAAAACCAGCAACAAATTAACTATATTAATTTATATATATATATATATATATGTATTTAATTCGGTTTAATGTTTAACTCCTAGAATAAGCACAAACCTGTGTCTGGCAGAGCTCTACAATGGAAATGTGAAAATGTTGTTTACAATAAACAATAAGAAATATGTTTTCCTCTATGGAATTAAAGTGAAAAGTTAATAACAATTAGCAAATAATTAATAAGTTAACATTATTTACTATAATAATTTTTATTGAGTTTAAGCATTAAGTAGAGCATCTACTTGTTGTATATGCCGTAGGTAAACATTCTTTCACTTGTGTTCTTTAATTTTCCGCATACAAAACGGTATCATTGCATTTGCCTTCTCGACTCCTGCTGTGCTCTGCATCCTGCATACTGCATCCTGTATCCTGTGTGAAACATATGCATACATTAATACCATTTCCAGTATAACAAACATTACAATATTGCATTTGTAGGTACAATATTTTCAGTTTTTTTTTGTCTCCTTCTCTGTCTCTCTTTCTCTCGATATTCTGCGTCTTCATATTGCAAGAATTCAGCGATTTCTGCGGGTCCTTCGAGTCCTTGGAGTCCTACGAGTCCAATGCTTTTATACACCTTCGTTATCTTTGAGTTGAATTTTGTGGGTTTCATTTTTTTTCATTTTCTTTTTTTTTTTTTTTGGTAAATTTGAGCTACAGTTTGGTTTTTCTGCTATGGTACGCCATCGCTTACTGAGTAAGTCTGTCAGTTTGTCTCTCTGACTAACTGTCTGTCTGTCTTTCTATCTTTCTGTCTGATTGTATGCATGTATGTATGGTATGACACCAGCTCCATATTTCCCTTGCTTTTCATGTGCTGTTGTTTCTGTTGTTGGTGTTGCTGCTGTTCCACCTGACAGCTGCCTTGTTGTACTTCTCCTTTCTTTCTACTTGGTCCTTCCTTGCTTCCTTTAACTGCCAGCGTATAAAAGCTGCTCCAATTACTGTTTGCATAGTTGAGTGTCGTCTGCGGAAATTTGTTTATTTTACGCGCGTTGCGTTTTGTCTTGCCGCCAGCCAGCTCGTTGCCTTTTTATTGGCAACCGAGCAATGACAGCCAAGTGTAGAACAGTCAAGTAGAACAAGAACAAGAAGAAGAAGAAGAAGAAGAAAGGATAAAGGAGTAAAGTTGTGGGTGGTAGGTAACTGGGATAGACACGCATATCCTTTATGCTGATGCTGCTGCCTTATGGTAAAAAACAAACTGACAGCTAAATGCGTCACAGTCGTTGCAGATTTCATTTGCGCAAATATTTCGATGTGTTTTACATTTTCTTGAGTTGACATTTCAGCCAAGTAAAACCCCATACCTCACAGCCCACAGCCTTCAGACTATAAATTCCACACTCCACTCAGCTCACTCTCTCCTTCTCTCTTTATTTCTCTCTCAGCTTTCCAAAATACCTTTTTAACACCAACAAAAGTTTTGCAGAATTAAGCGAGTTTATAGTTATCTCACACTCTGTACAACTACAACAATAACTGCTGCAAGTTGCTGCAGCGCATCAACCAGCAAAAGCAACCGAATGCGTTTGCAATTATTTGGCCAAAATGAGGAGCTGAAGCCAAGAAGAGTTCTGCCAAATGAAAGACTAGTTTCCTGAACAGACAAAGGGACGGGCAGGGCAGAGGGAAACTAGTTTTCTTAAGTTCCTCATAAAGTTGTTAGATATGCAGCAAGTGTATTAGGTGTGACAATGCGGGTACAATTTTGAACAGATGAAATGTTCCATGCAACATTCTATACCCTGTTAAACAATAACAAAGCAACAGACAGTTGAAACTATAGTTAACTTAATTAAAATGTTTATATTAACATCTACTAAAAGCTGTTGATAATTGGCCAAGTCTTAATTATATTTTGCATATATTGTTCTAAATTATTCAAATGTTATCAATCAAATTATTCAATCTTCCAAATTAACCAATTCCATCTATCATTAATCGTTTAACAGTTAATAATACGTGTTACCATTGCAGGATTGAAAGGATCAAGTGATTTGTTTAAGCTGATTGACGACGTATTCACACTTCCGCTTAGAACAATTGAAATTCGAGCACAGTTTCGACGTATACAAACACCATATTGCCCCGGTACACTTACATACACTCACATACAACTAAACACACACACACACACACATTGATACACACTGCAAGCTATTGTGTAATGGCTGGCAGCTTCTTTGCACTGCAAAATGGTGTTATGTTTCTGAAAAAGCTTTTGTATTTATTGTGCGAACTTTACAAAAAAAATACAAATGTGCAACAACAGTTTAGTATGTAACCATAATTAACACAAACTTAATTATTGCTTAAGCTTACTTAATTAACCCTAATTCTATGGCTTATGAGCAAGAAACTATACGAAAATAGTCATCAGATTCAATCGTTCATAGAGAATGATATAATGAATGATAAATAAGTATAGAACTACTCAGATACTGATGGTAAACGAATATATATATATACATTACATATTTTTATATATATTTTATTTATACTTTATGTGGTTGCAGGTGTTTCTTGCCAGATGTTAGCACAATAAGTTCAAACAGGCAGTAAGAACTAAGACTAGACTTAGTTTATGAGCTAACTGTAACTGTAACAAAACAAAACAGTTAAGTAAGACTTTAATTACCATATACTTAATAGATCAAAATATGTAGATTATATAGTACCGTTAAAAATTCTATTTAAATTTATCTTCTAAACTTCATTGTAGTTCTACCAAATTCTTATGATTTAAAGGGAAAAATTCAACTAAAAAAAGTGCCACAAATTAAACCTTAATTAAATGTAATTAAAATCAAATTTTACTTAGTTAAATTATGGTTTAAAGTTTAAACAAAGCTACTTAATTAAATTGAGGTTTGACTTTAATGATAATTACTGCATTGTCTTAGCTATTTCAGATTCTCGACAATGAAACAAGTTGCCAAAGAGCGTGTAATGACTAAGATTTGTATAGAGATTGGTAATAGAAGACAGACAAATATGGGAAACAAAACAAACAGCAGGAGCATAAATAGAGATGGACAGAGAGAGAGAGAGAGAGAGAGAGAGAGAAGATGGAGAAAGAGTGAAGTACAGTATACAAGTATAGTGTAACCCTTGAAATACTTTTAATTTCATTAAACGACAACAAAGAGACAAACAAACAAAATGTGAAACAACATTTACAGCTGCTCTGTGGCAATGAACTGGCGACAGTTGGCGTTGTAATATCTCTTGTTACAAATATATATATAAAAATATATATATATATATATATATTTATATACAAACTTAACACACTTAACACACATACACATATGCACACATACATATGCCTCATATAAACATTTGTCGTCGCTCTGCTGTAATTAATAATAATTTGCATTCGCAGTTTGCAGTTCAGCGCCCGTGTGAGATTTCATTTTAATTAAATTATATGCGGCCATGTTGTGCTTCGAGGCATGCTGCATGAGTTTGTATGTATGTGTATGTGTATGTGTATGTATGTGGCTGTAGGTATGGGTGTGGGTGTGTGGTAAGAGATGTTGTAAGGCATGGCTAATCATGACAACTAAATGCGGTTTGAGTTTGGGTGCGTATCTATGTGCAACTACTTAGTTGCAACACACCATGCATAAATTATTAGCCTTATCAGTCGCCATTTTCGGTTTAGTTTATGGCAAACAACTAGAACAACAGCAATAGCAACAACAACTGACAACAACAACAATTAGTTGACAATTAAAATTTCTACACGTAATTCAAAAACAAAATTTCCTTTTAAATTTACAACTAATTTTATTCTTTTTATTACAGACATCACATATATATGAATATATATGTGTGTGTGTGTGTGTGTGTGTGAGACATGTATCTTTTATTATATGCATATCCTTAGACAGGTGTTATTTCCTTAACATTTACAGAATTTTAATTAAACTTTCAATCAATCAATTATTTAAAAGGAAAAGCGTTAAAAGTCACATCAAAACAGACACATTTCAAACAATGTCTTAGTAGTAGAAGTTTTTTTACGAGTGTATTGTTGCCTTGTAACTACAGTAAAACCATGCTACAACAAACCTTTTAAAACAACAAATAAATACTAATTGAATTATTATAAAAAAAAACATTGCTTTCAATAAGTTTACAGTAGAAACACAGTGGGCAATCATTAAAAATACTGAAAGAATAAAATATATAGTAGAAATATTGTAGATATACAGTGGAGAGAAAATATAAACCCTTTACTACAAAATAAGTACAGTAAACATAAAATAAAAACAAAGTAGAAGCTGAACTTCTAAACAGCAGTAAACTTATAAGCTAAATAAATGAAATATGAACTAAAGTACAGTATAAACTAGAGGAGAACGAAGATATTAGAATTAATAATCGAATAGAAGAAATGAACTAAATTGCTAGCAGATTTCTAGTACACTTCAAGTATATCCCTAGTAAATTTCTAATACATTTCTAGCAAATTTCTATCATAACCAAATCGATAATAAACAAGCAAGACACAAATTGCTTGAATGATTGCAACTACATACAATATTTAGGCATATTTAAAAGGATATATAGGATCATATACATTTTTTATTTAAAAAGTAAAGAAATGCTGTTTAAAATCTGCTGCCAGATAGATGTGTAAATAAATATTTCAAAAATAAATATAATTTAAACAGATTTTAAAGTTGGCAAAACAAAAATAAAAGGTTTAAAAAATGCACAAAAAATTCAAACTCAAAGCAAAATTTTAATTTATTTTGTGGAAATATTTCATAAGCATCTTTGAGCAGTTAACTGAAACCACAAAAAATGTTACAATATATAAATACCAAAGATTAGCAAAAAGAAAGAAAGGAAATAACAAACATTTTTTATGGCAAATTGTTTTTTAAATTGTTATATTTAGTTGTACTTTTTTTTATATTATTATTATTATTTATAATACTAATTTTAGTGCATAACAATGCAAAATAAAAAAAACACTTTGAAAATTATATAAGTTTTAGGTGGAAATTTTAACAAGTTGACAAAAAGCCGCAACACTTTAAATACTTTTGGGGCAATTGACAATTGCGCTGTGTTTGTGTGTGTGTGTGTGTTGATTGTATGCGATATTGCGTATACGAGATGTTGACCATAAACAAACTCATTTTGGCTATAGTCAAGTTTTGGTATGGAAAGAGGAAGAAGGTGGTATAGGCAGCAGGCTTTTGGGCCACTGGCCGTGACCAGCATCGGCCAACTGTAAATGCGTATTAAGAGCTTTTGACTGAAACTCGCCGTAAATCAAGTCACTTTAATTCAATAACAAGTTGGCCTACAGTGCCATACATACATACACACACACACACACATACATACACAAACATATATATATATATAGACAGACTTGGTCCCAGAGCAATTGCTGTTTGGTGGCACCATCAAAGTGCAGATGTTGCCATTCTCGATACAATTTCAGTTCTGTTGCCCATCAACATTGTGTGGTATGTGTTTTGTGGGCGTGGCATTGATTTCGTTTATCTATGATGCCAAATTATTCATTTGCTGGGCAACTTTCCAGCATTAACAGTAACAACAAAAACAACCACAACAATAAAAACAAACCCAATAGGCCACATTTACTAGTAGAGGCCGAAAATTTGGCAATTTGATATTGGCCAAAAAGCAACACAACACAAAACTTCACAGTTAACTTTGAGACCGTCTATATTTGTATCTATATACATATATATATATATATTTGTATGTATGTATATGTGTGTCTGTATGTCTGTATGTTTAAATGTTTATTTACGCTATTCATTGCTTGCTTTTAGCTGTTTGCTGTTCAATTTCCATTCAAATTGCACTCACAATAAATACAAAACTTATTCAGCCTTGAACAATTTTACACAATATTTTCTCGCACGCGGGTCAATTGATAAGTTTGCGGCCTAGTTACATTACAAAGAGGGTCAATCAGTTAGTTTTTTCGAACAAACGAAATCTACATAAAAACTTTAAGCCAATTACAATTAAAAATTGTAAACGGAATCTTAAATTCAGTTCAAAAAAGAACTTCAATTAAGTTCTAGACATTATTTAGAATATTCCTGAAACTAAAAGCACAACTTTTGTGGAAGCCCTCGTGAAATATAAATTTTACCAAAAAGTTGCTGCCAGAAGTTACTTCAGAAATTCACGCAAATGTCAAGAAATTGGCTAAATTTATGTTTAGATTTTAATAGTACTTCTACTCATCGCACATGTTTCTATCTGACCTTCCACCCCTGCCCCTGCTTCTTCTTATCCATTTTCCAATTTTGTTTTCTACTTTTTGTTATGCAAAGCAGCAAACAGCAGACAATTAATGACAATTACGGTCCATTGATGAAGTAGAAAATTATCATTTGACATTTGCTTTAACAAATTATTATTGCTTCAAAAACAAGTTGAAGATTTATTTCATTGAAACACTTATTGAAATTTATGCACAAAAACTTATTTTTACACATGTTATGTTATCTCTGTCCTTCTATCATTCACTCTCTCGCTCTCTCTTTTTCTCTGACTCTTCTACTCTATTGCTCTTTGGCTGTCGCTTGGTCAATTGGTGAATTTATAATATAAATCAAAACTTTGTAAATGCATAAATTATGTCTGAGCAACCAAGTAGCAGATAAGAGAGAGAGAGAAAGAGAGAGAAAGATAGAGAGAGAGTGAGTGAGTGGAAGAGGGAAAGAGAGAAGCAAGGAGATAGAGTAAAAGAGAAGGCAAATTAAGTTAGTGCATCATGCGAAAGTTATAAGTCATGACAATAACAATTACTCATAATTATTCAAAATGCAATTTTATTAATATAAATATGCATATATACATATGAAGATATACATATATATTTATAGGTATATATACACATATGTATTTATATATATTTATAAATGAATGCATTTATCCTTGACTAAACAAATATTATTTTAGGTTATTGCAATTGTTTGTGAACGAAAAATGAAATGGGATTCAAAGCAAATCCTTTTGGTTTATTGCAACGAGAGTAGGAGGCCAAAAACTATTCTTAATTAATATGAAATTATTCAGAACGTATTCATATATTTATAAGCATATACTTTACTTTTTAATATCAATTAGCTTTGGCATATAAATTATGAATTAAAGCAACAAATTAATTTAATTGATTTGCGCTTTTAAATGCAGCTTAATCTGACACAAGAAAAAAGAAAATATAAACTCAACACACAAAGTAAAAACAGAAGAAATTAACCTTTGTCGTTAGCATTAGCTTAATAACAACTTAGCAGTATATGTTGCCAGATTGATATAGGATATATATCTATATATAGCTAGCTAATTGCCATAGGACAAATGTAGGATTAAAGCAACAAATTAAATTGATGAGGCAAAGTTTGACAAGCTTTAGATAAGTCAAATTAAGGATGCTTAAATGTGAAAAAAGGATATCCCTAAAATGACATTTACAGCTATCTATTTGTATTGTTTTTATTTATTTTATTTCAAGCATTCGCATATCCTTGACACAAAAGCTTACACATGTATGCCGTAGCTGGGACTCAAACCCATACGAACATACATAAGATCTATAAATTATTAGGCTGCAATTACCTGTCACAAGCTGAAACTAAATATATTTTAATCATACTTTATACACAATGAATATCCACAGTTTATAAAGAAAGGTATTTGTTATGACTGTACAATCAATAGAATCGATTACTGCATATAAAAATACAAATATATTTAAGATCAAACTACATAACTAGGTGTAAAAGTGTGTGTATTAAAAGTATACTCAAAAGCAGTTAAATCGTTCTCATTAGGTTGGCATTCAATACGTAATCCAACTATAATTAGTCTATGCATCTAAACAAATAGATCGAAATGAATAGAAATGAATTTTAGACAAAAATTTTCCAACCATTTTTCGACACTTTCCCAATGAATGAAAATTGTATATGCATGTGGGTTTGCAACCAGCAAAAGAGATAAATGCAATTGGTATTGAGATTGGCCAACTTCTAAATAACAACATATACCACACTCAACACATGCACAGGCACTTACACAAGCAAAAGTACACAGACACACACACACACAAACACTTATATAGAGACATGCATATACAATTTGAAAACTCATTTCAATGCAAATTGATTATACACAAGTTACCATGCATTATCCAACACATGGAGAGAGATGGTAAAAAAATACCCTGTAAATACTAGAGGAAATGTATAAGATGTTTTGTTTTATAGGTTATACCTTATGTATAACAAAGATATATATAAAGAATCTATAGTATATATATATATATATATATATTCATACCATATTTGAGTATATGCAACCAATTAGCGTATAAGCACCTAATGTATACGCATCACTGCAGCTGGAAATTTACTTATATTCATGCCCATATTCATATTCATGTTCATGCTCATTTGAGTATACCCCTTGATAGTGTTAGCACCTCCTCCTACAACACCAATCCCAAACCCAACCCCAACACTATCTCCATTATAAAGCATTGTCCATTTAATGAAATGGAGCGTATAAATGCAATGTGGTTAATGTTCAGGCACAGATAACTCGTATACCCCCTATGATGTGGCATTGTCTGGTACGAGACAACGATGACAATTGATTTCTGTTAATTTCCAATTGCTGTTAATCGAATGCCATCAGCAGGCAATACTATAAAGATATCTACCCAAAATGTATGAATAGCTATACGATAACCACAGGCTACCAACATTGTAACATTTTTCAAAGAGTTAAATTTTGTTGTTATACTAAAAAAGAACAATTCATTTATACAAATTAAAGCAAAAAATAATCATTTTATTGAACTCCTTTCACAAAAAATTAAATGTTGTTTCCCAAAAAGAAAAAACAAAAGCAACAAAAAGAACTTTTAATAAAATTTTAAGAAAATAAACAAAAAGCTGAGCTTCCAGTTGCTTCGTTTAGTTACAGCAAGGAAAATTTCCAAGAAAAACTTCTATAATAAAACTTTTTCATAAAATGCAACAAAAATCAAGTTTTTCGTTTAAATTTCAAGTGGAAAATTTAAAAAAAAATAATAAAAGAAACATGCAATAAATGTTTTTTACATCATTAAACAATATTTTATTTAATAATATTTGTATTATTTATTATTTTAAGTACATATCCATTACAACAACAAATCTTTACTTAATGTTTAGCTTTACATATATATAATATATATATAATATATATATATAGCTGATTCAACCTTGACTAACAGTCATTAGTCTTTTGTTATTCTAAGTCTTAGCCATACAATGATCTGTTTAACTTCATAGCTTGATATATTAGCTCATATCTTATAATAGATACTTTTTTATGGCATAGTATCGATAGTATCGTCTATCGAATATATTGTGTTTTAACAAATGCAGAATCTATTGGTATTGCAAATGTGCATAATAAAAAAAAAAAATAGTAATAAAAAAAAATAAACACTAAAATGTCAAAAGAAATTTTTGCAATGTAAATTAACAGTGAAAAAGCCAAAGATGCCAAACGCGATGCAGCAACAAAAGCAAAAATGACAACACAAAACACAAAACATGCCACAAATAGCACACACATTCACACATACAGTACACACACACACACACACACACATGCATATACATGCACACACAAAGCTCGTAGAATTCTGCTATGAAATAATCCGCAACGACAAATATGCGCGATTTTTCTATCCGTCCGAAGCCGCTAAACACCCCCCTACAGCCCCTACCACACCCACAAGCTTCTTTTATACCAACTCTGACGTTGCCATAGTGTGTGTCCATGCTTATATATATATATATATATATATATATATATGTATATGTATTTGTGTGGCTTGGCCAGTTGGTTAGCCAAGCCCCGCATAAAAGCACTTTTACACTAACACACACATACATAAATATCTATATACATATATATATTATACACATATTTATGTGTATGTTTGTTATGTGTATGTGTGTTGGAATATTTTGGTTGGAGCCAGTTACCAGATCTCAGTCGGTAAGCAACAACAATAGCAACAACTAAAAAACCACATGCATAAACCGGTTCAACGAAATTCCAGTCAGCAACCAACCCAGCCAACATCCAAACAGCCAACAGCCAACAGCTTGGCCAAGTCGAAACCGTCTATGTCGAAGATTTGGTCTAAAGCGGCAGCGGTAACGGCAGCGGCAGCAACAGCAGCAGCAGCAGCAGCCACAGCCGGCAGTAAATGTCAAGCGACTGAACAGTTACTGTTTGGGGGCGGTAATTGGGTGGTTGTTGCTAACAGTGATGAAGCCACATAACACAATATACATACATACATATATATTGGTACATATACACATACAGACACACACACAAGCAAAGCATTCGCACAACGGTGTAAAAAGTAAGTAAATCTGCGAACTAAGAAACTAGCAGCAATACAATACATAAAATTAGAGCTCACGACGGATTCCAATTGGATATTCTCCAATTGGACAGACGAGTATGGCATTAAAGCTGATAAATAGTAGTTCTTCTATTGAACAATGTGCTTAATTCTGTAAATTATATCAATTACATTATATAATTAACACAATTGGTTGTAATTATAATAAGATATATATTAATGGAAGTTTCATATTAGTAAAGGATTTTTTATATATAGATAATCATATATCAATTTATATAAAAAAAAGTTCTTATTGGATTTGAAGTACATTTTTATTTTATTTCCCTTATTTATTAAATTTAATTTAAATTTTCATTAATTTTTTTAATAGTTCTTTTTTCATATTTTTTAAAATTTGATTATTTAATATTTTTTATAATTTCATTGAATTTAATTTTTTATATTTTATATATTATATTTTATATATTATATTTTATGTATTATATTTTATATATTATATTTTATATATTATATTTTATATATTATATATATATTTTTTATTTTATATAATTTTATTTTTAAAACATATTTATATAATTATTTTTTTCCATTTGCAATTCAATTTGTTTAATTTATTTTAAGCTTTTAAAATCAGTTGCCATTAATGGCTCGGCCAGGGATTAATTAAGCACTAACATATGACTTATAGAGGAGTTAACTAATATGATCTAACTTTATCTTTATTATATATAACAAATTATATAGGTCAATGATATAAACTATTTATAATAAACTTATGGGAAAATGTAAAAAATGCAATTGCTTTTTTTTTAACAAATATAATTAAGTCGGAAAGGTCTTTCATATTATATGTCATATATCTGATATGTATATATATATATAAATATGTATAGTAAAAGAGAAAACTAATTATTAACTATGTATTAATGTTCGTTAACTCTGAAAACTGGCCAAATGTCTCGCTGTATTCAATGGCAACGAAACAAATATTTTTTGTAATCAATATGAACTGGCGACTGGCGTCTGCCTTTAGATAGCTTGACACACACAGACTCTATATATATGTGTGTGTGTGTGTGTGTTTGTGTTGAAATCAGATTTGCGAAAAATGCGGAAAATGGCAAGAAAAAAAAAGAAGGAAAAACGAAAAACGCAAAAAAGAAATTCGATGTGTGTATATGGATTCATGGCAAACGACATTGCGTATACGTAATGTATGTATGTTAGGAGTGTATTGCGAAATACTTATAAATTTATATGAGGGAGCAAGTGTATAGTGAGAAAATGTTGGAAAATGTGCGAATTGCTGCGGAAACTTCGGATACATCTACCGATATGATAAATCGCACCTTTTATTACGACATCAGCGCCTTGGTAACTGATTTATAAACGCCTTAACGTCAGTGCGAATTGAAGAAATAGACAAAAATATATATAAAAAGAAATATACACAAACGCACACACAGACAGCAACAGGAGGGATAAGATAAAGGAAAGAAGAATGGAGGAGAGAAGGGGTAAAGCCAAAAGAAAGACATTGAGGCAACATGACATCATTCGACAGCTACGACAACGACGATGAGGTTGTCGCTTTTTCTCAGTTTGCGTTTGGCTCTGGGAAAATACAAAAAAAAAAAAAAAAGAAAAAAAGAAAGAAATATAAAAAAAATTACAATCTCCCACCCTTCCAGCCAGCACTTTATGGCATTGCCTCACCAGTAAAATTCACATTCGTATAAACTGTTCAACTATGTATGTATGTGTGTGCTTGTGTGTCTCTGTGTGTGGCATGCCGCAATTATAAGCGCATATTTTTTATATGATGGACTTGCAAAAAAAAAAAAAACATTGGTAGCTGACTCTATAGACTGTCAATGTGCATATAATCACCTTTTAAATATAAGGCAAAAAAAGAAACAAAAAAATATATAAATATATATACATATATCGAATACATATTTATCGGTAATTGGAAAGAGCACATTTCATTGCACAAAAAAAAGATGTTAAAAAATAGTTTTTTACGACTTCCATAAAGTCGGCAAAGATATAAAGAAAATAATCCGATTTATTGATTGATTTATCTATTTATTTTTATTTATCTTTAAAAATAATTCATCGATTTTAACCTTTTATACCTTTCTGCGATCCGAAGGATCACTACTAACGTTTGTCATCAAAAATTAACAAAGAATCAAAAATAAATTTTATTTTATTTTTTGTAATTTTGTCAAGGGGTAACACTGCAAAAATTACAAAAATTTTAAATGTTTCAGATTTAAATAAAACCAATTGAATTCGACAGGGCTAAAGCCCAGGACTCTAAAAAATTATATTCTTTTAAAATCGGACCAAAATTGTCAGAATTAGGGCGAATTAAAGTGAAAAAATTGTATTTTTTTTCACTAAATAAAAATACGAAAAATTTCGTTAAAAAGCGGCTAAAAAAAACTTAAACTTAAAAACGTGGTTTATTTTTTAATAATCATTTAAATACAACGTATTTGCATATAACTCAGGATTGCTTAAAAGGAAATATAGAATATATGCATAAAAAATGTCTGCATTAATCGGTATATACTGTATTTATATAAAAAAAAAAAAATATATTACTACTTTTATATAATTATTATTATATTATATGTTTAACTTAGCAACTTCTTCTAAATTTGTTTATGAGTAAACAGATTTGAAATTCAAGAAACTTTTTCAAAAAATAAATATTTATATAAAATAAATTAAATAAGTTATATTAATAAGTTTAATCAAGTAGAAATAAATAAAAGAATTATAAATAATAATATTTGTTTAATAAGTTGAACAGGTAAACAAAACATAATTAAAACTCATTGAAAACAAATTAACAAAGAACTCAAAACAAATACGAACATTTTCCTAGTTTACAATTCAGATTTGTGTTGTGTTTTCTGTTGTTCTGTTTTTTTTTGTTGTGGTTCTTGTTCTTGTTGTTGTTGTTGTTGGTGATTCCCAAAACTGTACTCACAACTCTACCCCCAAACAAACACACACACACACATATATATATATATATATTGTGGGCACACACAAAACACAATGCACAGCCACACACATACAGATAAGTATCGTATGTTTTATTATCCGCGCCAAACGCTCGTCAGCCACTGCCCGGAAACATTTATCCCGCAACATGTGCCCTGTCCCATTGGCCCATTAAACATTCATCATATTCCATGGACATTTGTCATCAATGCAGCCAAAAGTTAACGTTACCAAAAACAACAATAACAAGGCGTTTTATTGAACAACCTACAGATACCCTGTAAGTCAATATGTTATATGTATATATAGATATAGCCTATACAATTGAACTAGCATTGTTAAAGTCGAGCATACTTTAAATGTACATTTTGTAGGGTATAGAAATAACAGTATACTCTAAAGCAACTGTCACTCAACAAAAATATAAGACTTAAAAAAATAAATAAAGTCAAAGCTAAAGCCATATAGTCAGGTTAATATGTAAAACAATGTGATGAATCGATGAATTGTACAACTTTAATGGATCAACGAACACTCTTCAAGTAAATAGTTAAATGAAGAGCTGAACTGTTATATATAGATAAAATATATATAAATATATACCAGATAATATAAGATTAAATAATGTTATATATGAAAGATAGATTGCATATATACTAGCTATAGAAATTATTGTTTAAATTCTATAGAAATGCAAGTTTGATGCAATAACCGCAGTTCCATTTTATTAGAGTGTATTATAACAAATGTCAAATCACATGTCACTTCCTACCTTATACCCTTTTCCGTACTGTTCTTCTACCCCACCCCCCTACACTCAGGTTTCTACTATGCTCATGTATCATGCTCTGTAGAAGATTTGAACTTCCAATAGAAAAGTAAAAGCAACTTTGCTGTCAGCGACATAAATCGAAATATTTTGTATGAACTGAAGCGAAGGAAAGGTTAAAAGTATAACAAAAAATATATATAGAAAAGTATAAACAAGAAATATGAAATATATATATATATATATGTATATGTAGGGAATATATGAAATATAAAAACGCATTTTGGAATCTGCAAGTGAAGTTGAAGTAAACGAGTAATAAATTTGTAAAAGTACTCAAACGAGTACTTATACTTATATATAATGTATGCATCTGTATATGTGTATGTGTACATATACAATCTATACGTTTACCGTTAAGATTGAATATTTTAAAAAGAATATGTAGACACCTTGCGAATAAGGTCAATTGAAGCGAATGAAACATGAAAACGAAGCTCAAAAAAGACAATAACAATAACAACAACAACAAGAACTGATGGCCCAATGTCAGTCAACTGTTTGTCTTTAATATTAGCAGAGTGTTAATAATCAAATGCTGTTGTTGTTGTTGTTGTTGTTAATCTGCTTCTTCTTCTCTTTCTACTCTAAGCCAAGCAATTTCCATAAAAGAAAGACAAAGAAAGAGGCAGTAAAAGGAGAGAAAGAGCAGTAAGTAAGTAAAGTAAGATGATCTGTAAAAAGGTAAAAAGATAGAAAGAGATTCCGATTGAATGATGTTGGTAACTGGTCAACCAAGAGTTAGAGACACAGAGAGTATAACTGGTTTCTGGTTGGAAGCGATGCTAATGCAGAACAAGAATACTTATGAATAGGTATTCAAAGGGGGGTATTCATGGGATTATTCATTGGGATTTTTTTTTTGTTTTTTGTTTTTTTTTTTTATATGGGTACATGAAGCGAAAGTGCCGCTACTTTTTGGCGCTGTTTGTTGTTGTTGCTGTTGTAGCTTTTGCTGCTATAGAAAGTTGAATCTGTTCAGTCAGCTGTCTTGGGCACCTTTGTGGCAGCTTTTAATTAGGCCCTAAACTGCACAAAGTCAACAGCCAACAACCAACTGTCAACTGCCAGCAGGCAACAGGCAACAGATACCAGGAAGCAGGCAGCAGGCAGTAGGCAACTGGTAATAGCCATCATCAGCAGTTGGCCAACACCCTTTAGACTTGATGACAGTGAAACATTATCCTGCTGATTAACAGGAAAAAGGAAAGTTCTACTTTGGCTGCTTGTTGTTTTTCTTTTTATTAAAAGGTAAATTTTGACTTTCGGGCATAGCTTTTTTATGAAACATTTTGCCAGAATAAGCAAATTTATACAGTATATATATATATATATATATATATATATATATATATATATATATATATATATATTTATATTATATATGTATTGAATACATAAGTAAACAAAAATTTTTAATAAAATCTGCAGGCAAAACAATTTTTAAGTTAATATAATGAAAGGAAGTTTTCAAATACCTTTAATAAATTGTAGGGTATGTAGGGTATATAGTAGCCTAAAAGCTTTTATAATCTCTCAGATCAAAGAGTTTATATGGTAGAAGTTTTGATATACACTAAGATCCTCAAAAAGGATTCATGTTATGTTGAGCTTAACTTTCATATTTTTGTGTACAACTTTTAATGCATTCAGGATATAACAAAAGTTATTTTAATTATTTTAAGCATTAAGAAACCTTTCCACCATATTGAGAGCAGATTGAGGTACAGGTAAAATCTACCTAAGTTAGGTTATCCTATATATATATATATATATGTGTACTTGAAAATGGAAAAATTCATTAGAATTTTCATAAATATTTTTTTTTTGTTTTTGCTGTTGTGCAAAGTGCATGTTAAATTCAACATGCGAAGTATATCCGGATTAGAGAGTTGCTCTGATCAGGTTGCCAGTAACTGGAGTAACTGGGCAAATGGATACCTGGGCAACTGGGCAATTGGGCAACTGGGCAACTGGGTGACAGGGTGACAGGGTGATTGGGCAACTGGATGACTGGGTGACTGAAAAGTGCCCGGCAGGCAAAACATGAAAATATAAAAAGGAGAAAGAAGAGGCAAAAAGTGCTGAGAACAAGCAAAAGTTTAACAATATTATGCCGAGTAAGCAGCAAGGAGGAGAAGCGTGAATAAAAACAGTAAAAATAATACAGGACACGGTTAAAAATTTGCAAGCGTCAAAGTGACGAGCAAATCCGAGTAAGTATCGTAGGATTAGAGGGAACAGATGAGGGGGAAATGTAGAACAGGCTGTTAGCCTTTATTGAAGTTGTTGAGTGAATGGGATCAAACAATTTGCTAGTTTACACCTTGGACGCTTTTAATTATACGCATTGTGGCAAGAACGTCGCGCTGCACCGTGCTATACCGTGTGCTCATTAGTCGCCTCCACTTGAGACTGAAGCAAGCAAGCCCAGAACCCATACCCATACCCATAGCCATACCCATACCATAGTCCAACAACAGCTTAACAGCTCTGCTTTGGAGCCAGACAGGAAAGTTGAAGTAGAATTAAGGTAGAAGAAACATGAAATAAGAAACAAGAAACAAGTTGATGTCTGTAGCACAAAACTTTAGAAAATTTTCTTCCAGCAAGTGACCCATAAGTTGCCTGCCTTACAGCCAGGATGTGCTCCTTTTCCTGTATGTGTATGTATATATATATATATATATATGACGCATTCCTGCCTAATGAATATGCTGCCATTCCCTTTGGGGTATATCCTGCCACCCAACGGCGTTTACCTAACAAACTCAACTCAGTACCGTGTTGCCCTATCCGTGGATCTAATTGCTTTGTTAGACACCATCGGGCTTAAATATGATGGTATACGTTAGATGCTCCCAAAGCAGTAGCTATATATTTAACACAAGAACAAAAAACAACAACAACAACAACAATACAGAGAGGGTTGTTGCTAAAGTTCTAAATAACAATTTTCTGTGCTTACATCTTATGTATTTATCATGATGAAACATGTTTCTCTGCCAAAGTGGAAAACTTTTTAGATACTAAATACATCTTAAGGCACTCATAATCGAATAAGAAAACTCTAAAGTGTTTTTATTTTTCATACAAGATATTCTGTATGAGTTTATAAAGAGTTTTCTAAGCAAAATATAAATTAAGCATACTTTTTCAATATTAATTTTATGACAAAGTTTTAATTTATTAAGATTAATCAGTACAGTTAATATATGCTACTGTTATAATTTATATGATAGAAAACTGAAACATTTTCTTAACGTTAGCCAACACTGAAACAGTAAGAGAAGTCAGCATATCAACGCTACAGGCTAAACTGCTAATTATAAATACTTCGAGAACGATATTTACACGGAAAACAACACGGAACAGTTCACTAATCTACAGGTCCTGCCAGGACATACAAAGGCAAAGACAAGCACATAGCTCAAGTGCTTAAGGAATTGCCAAGGAACTTCATTTATAGGGGCTTGGTCCACGAATAGATTAAATAGTGTCCCCAAGCGCTTTGGTAGTGACCTCAGCCATGTCACGACCCTGTTGCAGGCAATCTAACTTCAAAAGCGACTCAATTTGACAAGTTTAATGCAGTCAAACAACAACTACAACAAGCGGCAACAACAAACAACAGAAACAACAATTTAAAATGAGCAAACAAAAAAAAAAAAAAAAACAACATCAAAAATGAGTATAAAATAAAAGTTGTTTATTGCATTAGTGATCCCCGGATAAACTTTTTAACAGAAACCATTCGTTGGTCACCAGTTGCCCTGTCACCAGTTACCAGTTGCCACTTTTTAGTTACCAGTTGCTAGTAGCCAGTTGGCCAGTTGGCAAGTTGTTGGCTGTTAGCTGTTGGCTGTTGCTGGCGGTCAGTTGGCCTTATACAACTTCTGGTTAGCTTAGGTCGACTTGTTACCCGCTTGTCACTCATAAATGCTAAACAAATCGGCTTTAATTTTTACATTATCTCAATACACTCAAAGAAAACGAAAGGGAAATTGAAAATAAATAATTACGTTTGAAAATATAAAATTAAAAAATAAATAAATGAGTAATATAATACAAATAAATAATAATATAATATAAATAAATAATAATAAAATATAAATTAATAATAATATAATAAATATAATAATATAATAAATATAATAACATAATAAATATAATAATATTATTAAAATAATAATATAATAAAAATAATTTTAATAAAAATAAAAATAATAATTAATATTTAATCATAATATTAAATAAATACTCATAGTTTAGTTTTATTTTTTAAATACTTTTTAGTTTTTTATTTCAATATTTTTTATCAGATTTGAAATTTTATTTATTATATTTATTTTTAATTATATGTATCTATTTTTATATTTATTTGTTATTATATTTATTCATTATTTAATTTATCTATTATTTTTTATTATAATTGTTTATTATATTATAATATATTTATTTTTAATTTTAGGGAATATTATTTTTAATCGATATATTATTCTTATTAAGTTGAATATTTCCTCTTATTTTTACTTTATATATTATTATTAAATTAATTAATTATATTAAATTTCACAATATAGTTTTTTAAAAAGTATTAAAAATGTTTATTAACTTTATTTATTTTTATTTTATTATTTAATTTTTTTAGCTTCATATGAGCTGTAAAATTTTACACTTTACAGTACAAATTAAGTTAAAAACTTGTATGAGTAAAGTGTAAAATTTTACAAGCTCATATGAAGCTAAAAAAATTAAATAATAAAATAAAAATAAATAAAGTTAATAAACATTTTTAATACTTTTTAAAAAACTATATTGTGAAATTTAATATAATTAATTAATTTAATAATAATATATAAAGTAAAAATAAGAGGAAATATTCAACTTAATAAGAATAATATATCGATTAAAAATAATATTCCCTAAAATTAAAAATAAATATATTATAATATAATAAACAATTATAATAAAAAATAATAGATAAATTAAATAATGAATAAATATAATAACAAATAAATATAAAAATAGATACATATAATTAAAAATAAATATAATAAATAAAATTTCAAATCTGATAAAAAATATTGAAATAAAAAACTAAAAAGTATTTAAAAAATAAAACTAAACTATGAGTATTTATTTAATATTATGATTAAATATTAATTATTATTTTTATTTTTATTAAAATTATTTTTATTATATTATTATTTTAATAATATTATTATATTTATTATGTTATTATATTTATTATATTATTATATTTATTATATTATTATTAATTTATATTTTATTATTATTTATTTATATTATATTATTATTTATTTGTATTATATTACTCATTTATTTATTTTTTAATTTTATATTTTCAAACGTAATTATTTATTTTCAATTTCCCTTTCGGTTTCTTTGAGTGTATTGAGATAATGTAAAAATTAAAGCCGATTTGTTTAGCATTTATGAGTGACAAGCGGGTAACAAGTCGACCTAAGCTAACCAGAAGTTGTATAAGGCCAACTGACCGCCAGCAACAGCCAACAGCTAACAGCCAACAACTTGCCAACTGGCCAACTGGCTACTAGCAACTGGTAACTAAAAAGTGGCAACTGGTAACTGGTGACAGGGCAACTGGTGACCAACGAATGGTTTCTGTTAAAAAGTTTATCCGGGGATCACTAATGCAATAAACAACTTTTATTTTATACTCATTTTTGATGTTGTTGTTGTTTTTTTTTTTGTTTGCTCATTTTAAATTGTTGTTTCTGTTGTTTGTTGTTGCCGCTTGTTGTAGTTGTTGTTTGACTGCATTAAACTTGTCAAATTGAGTCGCTTTTGAAGTTAGATTGCCTGCAACAGGGTCGTGACATGGCTGAGGTCACTACCAAAGCGCTTGGGGACACTATTTAATCTATTCGTGGACCAAGCCCCTATAAATGAAGTTCCTTGGCAATTCCTTAAGCACTTGAGCTATGTGCTTGTCTTTGCCTTTGTATGTCCTGGCAGGACCTGTAGATTAGTGAACTGTTCCGTGTTGTTTTCCGTGTAAATATCGTTCTCGAAGTATTTATAATTAGCAGTTTAGCCTGTAGCGTTGATATGCTGACTTCTCTTACTGTTTCAGTGTTGGCTAACGTTAAGAAAATGTTTCAGTTTTCTATCATATAAATTATAACAGTAGCATATATTAACTGTACTGATTAATCTTAATAAATTAAAACTTTGTCATAAAATTAATATTGAAAAAGTATGCTTAATTTATATTTTGCTTAGAAAACTCTTTATAAACTCATACAGAATATCTTGTATGAAAAATAAAAACACTTTAGAGTTTTCTTATTCGATTATGAGTGCCTTAAGATGTATTTAGTATCTAAAAAGTTTTCCACTTTGGCAGAGAAACATGTTTCATCATGATAAATATATAAGATGTAAGCCCAGAAAATTGTTATTTAGAACTTTAGCAACAACCCTCTCTGTATTGTTGTTGTTGTTGTTGTTTTTTGTTCTTGTGTTAAATATATAGCTACTGCTTTGGGAGCATCTAACGTATACCATCATATTTAAGCCCGATGGTGTCTAACAAAGCAATTAGATCCACGGATAGGGCAACACGGTACTGAGTTGAGTTTGTTAGGTAAACGCCGTTGGGTGGCAGGATATACCCCAAAGGGAATGGCAGCATATTCATTAGGCAGGAATGCGTCATATATATATATATATATATACATACACATACAGGAAAAGGAGCACATCCTGGCTGTAAGGCAGGCAACTTATGGGTCACTTGCTGGAAGAAAATTTTCTAAAGTTTTGTGCTACAGACATCAACTTGTTTCTTGTTTCTTATTTCATGTTTCTTCTACCTTAATTCTACTTCAACTTTCCTGTCTGGCTCCAAAGCAGAGCTGTTAAGCTGTTGTTGGACTATGGTATGGGTATGGGTATGGGTTCTGGGCTTGCTTGCTTCAGTCTCAAGTGGAGGCGACTAATGAGCACACGGTATAGCACGGTGCAGCGCGACGTTCTTGCCACAATGCGTATAATTAAAAGCGTCCAAGGTGTAAACTAGCAAATTGTTTGATCCCATTCACTCAACAACTTCAATAAAGGCTAACAGCCTGTTCTACATTTCCCCCTCATCTGTTCCCTCTAATCCTACGATACTTACTCGGATTTGCTCGTCACTTTGACGCTTGCAAATTTTTAACCGTGTCCTGTATTATTTTTACTGTTTTTATTCACGCTTCTCCTCCTTGCTGCTTACTCGGCATAATATTGTTAAACTTTTGCTTGTTCTCAGCACTTTTTGCCTCTTCTTTCTCCTTTTTATATTTTCATGTTTTGCCTGCCGGGCACTTTTCAGTCACCCAGTCATCCAGTTGCCCAATCACCCTGTCACCCTGTCACCCAGTTGCCCAGTTGCCCAATTGCCCAGTTGCCCAGGTATCCATTTGCCCAGTTACTCCAGTTACTGGCAACCTGATCAGAGCAACTCTCTAATCCGGATATACTTCGCATGTTGAATTTAACATGCACTTTGCACAACAGCAAAAACAAAAAAAAAATATTTATGAAAATTCTAATGAATTTTTCCATTTTCAAGTACACATATATATATATATATATAGGATAACCTAACTTAGGTAGATTTTACCTGTACCTCAATCTGCTCTCAATATGGTGGAAAGGTTTCTTAATGCTTAAAATAATTAAAATAACTTTTGTTATATCCTGAATGCATTAAAAGTTGTACACAAAAATATGAAAGTTAAGCTCAACATAACATGAATCCTTTTTGAGGATCTTAGTGTATATCAAAACTTCTACCATATAAACTCTTTGATCTGAGAGATTATAAAAGCTTTTAGGCTACTATATACCCTACATACCCTACAATTTATTAAAGGTATTTGAAAACTTCCTTTCATTATATTAACTTAAAAATTGTTTTGCCTGCAGATTTTATTAAAAATTTTTGTTTACTTATGTATTCAATACATATATAATATAAATATATATATATATATATATATATATATATGTGTATATATATATATATATATATACTGTATAAATTTGCTTATTCTGGCAAAATGTTTCATAAAAAAGCTATGCCCGAAAGTCAAAATTTACCTTTTAATAAAAAGAAAAACAACAAGCAGCCAAAGTAGAACTTTCCTTTTTCCTGTTAATCAGCAGGATAATGTTTCACTGTCATCAAGTCTAAAGGGTGTTGGCCAACTGCTGATGATGGCTATTACCAGTTGCCTACTGCCTGCTGCCTGCTTCCTGGTATCTGTTGCCTGTTGCCTGCTGGCAGTTGACAGTTGGTTGTTGGCTGTTGACTTTGTGCAGTTTAGGGCCTAATTAAAAGCTGCCACAAAGGTGCCCAAGACAGCTGACTGAACAGATTCAACTTTCTATAGCAGCAAAAGCTACAACAGCAACAACAACAAACAGCGCCAAAAAGTAGCGGCACTTTCGCTTCATGTACCCATATAAAAAAAAAAAAAAACAAAAAACAAAAAAAAAATCCCAATGAATAATCCCATGAATACCCCCCTTTGAATACCTATTCATAAGTATTCTTGTTCTGCATTAGCATCGCTTCCAACCAGAAACCAGTTATACTCTCTGTGTCTCTAACTCTTGGTTGACCAGTTACCAACATCATTCAATCGGAATCTCTTTCTATCTTTTTACCTTTTTACAGATCATCTTACTTTACTTACTTACTGCTCTTTCTCTCCTTTTACTGCCTCTTTCTTTGTCTTTCTTTTATGGAAATTGCTTGGCTTAGAGTAGAAAGAGAAGAAGAAGCAGATTAACAACAACAGCATTTGATTATTAACACTCTGCTAATATTAAAGACAAACAGTTGACTGACATTGGGCCATAAGTTCTTGTTGTTGTTGTTATTGTTAT
>JBAMBS010001124.1:0-44026 GCA_037044455.1 Zygothrica quintamaculata | reverse complement strand
ATTCGCAATGTTCGTAGGTTATATATGTACCCGTTACGATTGTAACTGGGATGTAGCCATAAGTCCATATTGGCTTTAAAACTGTATTGTATAATAAGATCTTATAATCGTGGCTAAGGGAAGTTGAGACCTGATGAGCCAGTGGAGACTGTTGGCCCTCAGGTTTAAAGATGTTCTCTTCTTTTCTATGTGCCTGCGCCAGGTAAGCCGTCTGTCGAGGTGTACGCCGAGATAAGTAACCTCCGATGATTTTGAGATTATTATGCCGTTAAGTGAGGGCGAAGGACAGTCTTGTCTGTTGAGGGTGAAAGTAACATGCTTGCTTTCTTGCTCATTGACTTTTATGCGCCAGTTAGACAGCCAACTTTAATGTGAGCCAGGTAGGAGATCAGTTGTTCTGTTGCTCGTAAAGGGCATTTGGACCAACTGATGATCGCGGTGTCATTGGCGTAGATAATACCAATTTGCTGTTAGTAGGAATGTCGGCTGTGTACAGTAAATATAGTATAGGACCAAGTACACTACCTTAAGGAACTCCAGCCTTTGTGGTGTGGACTTCTGACATCGTCAAGTTGCACCGCACAGAGAAAGTTCTGTTGTACAGGTACGACTCTAAAAGGTTGTGAGTGCACTTTGGGAGCGTTGTTTTAATTTTGAACATTGGGCAATCTAGCTTCGACTCTGTCGAAGGCTTGAGTTACGTCCAGAAAGATCGCTGAGCAATATTCTCGGTGTTAGAATGCCGTGCGTATAGTTGATGTTATACGGTTGACTTGCTCGATTTTGCCGTGCTTTTCACGAAAGCAACAAAAAGTTTCGATAGGCACGATAGAAGGCTAATAGGTCTATATGATGCGGGAACCGAGTGATCCTTTCCGGGTTTAGGTATCATGATTATGATAGATTTTTTCCAACGGTCTGGAAAGTAGCCAAGTTTGGTTATAGCATTAAATAGCAGGCAGATGGTGTGGACTGCGCATTGAGGGAGCTCAATAATCATTTTTTGATTAATTTGGTTGCAGTTGCTCTCTTATTATTTTCGCTATGACGTGCGGAGTAAACAAGATTGAAGAATGCGTCCTTTGGTTGTCATCTGGTAGATTCGGTAGTGCAAATGCATTCGTTGCAGGGTTTGGTTGAAATGCGTTTTATAGGTGCGTGGCAAATACATGTGCTCTGTCATTGTCGCTGCGTGCCCGTTCGCCTGCAGAGTTTCTTAGTGGCTTAATAGGTTCTACCGGTGGATGTTGTGTTGGGTGAGCCCTTCATAATAGATATTTAGTGCTAGAGGGAGATAATTTCTCTATGTAGCGGCGTTGGCTGCAGTCCTCTTCCTGATCCAATGCCGTGGATAGTCTTCGAGAGGCTTCTCTAAGATTTTCTTTAGCGGATGGCGATCTATGGGATTGCCATTCTCGCCTTAAGCGACGTTTTTCATTGAGTAGCTGCTCTATCTGTGCATTCGATCTTTTTTGCCTAGGCGGTGCGTTTGAAGTCTTGGGAGTTGCATTGCGGCAATTTTTTCGGGTCAGTTGGCCAGTATGTAGGTCGGCCCGGGGAAGCAAAATCTAGTTTGTTTCTAGCTTTAGTGATTGCGTTACACAGCTGTTTACCTTTAGGGGTCACGAGCCGAGATCCCCAGTGTGTGTTCTTGGCGTTGTAGTCACCTGCTGGTGTAAAACGTTCGCCCAGAGTGTTAAAAAAATTCATGAATTCGTCCTCAGAAATTGTGTATCGAGGCAGGCAGTACACTGCGGCTAGAGTTACATTGCAGCTGGGCGCGAGTATGTCAACAGATGTTGCTTGCAGGTAGTCTGTGGCAAAGACATCACAAAAGGCGTGTTTTATGCGATTTCTAATTAGGATTCCAGTACCACCGTGTGCTTTCCCGTCTGGATGGTTTGTGCCATAGAAGGTGTAGTCCTGTATCTGGAAATTGTACTTGTTAGTAAGGTGTGTTTCAGCAAGTAACATTACGTCGATGTGCTCGTTATAAAGAAATTGAGTAATTTCTAGCTTGTGTTGTGTTACGCCATTGGAGTTCCACACCACCAATCTAAGAGGAACCATTATTTGAGTTGTTGGGATGCAAGCAATTGCATCAAAAGATTTTGATTGCGCATGAGGTCTTGCATAGTCGTGCGCATGAATGTCATGAATTCTATCATGTTTTGGTGCAGGTCTAATAACAGAGTTTCGATGCTATTTTGCAGAGGTGTTGTTTGTTGCTGAGCTTGTTTTTGAACCTCATGAGCTGGAGATGGTGGACGAATAGTATTTGCGGGGATTTCCAGACTTGTCTTAAGTGCATTTGCAAATGGGAAGTTTTCATTTAATTTGGATCGAGTAGATGTATCTGGTGATGATAAGTTCTTATTAGATTGGGGGGCATAGAAGTACTCCAACTACTTTTTAGAGGTGCTTAATGTAAGATCATGTAATTTTTTGGAGGTACACCACTTACATTCAATTACACTCTTGATCAGCTTACCGTAGACAGACTAGAGAGTGTTATGGACTTAGGAATTGTAGTTGACCACAAGTTAAATTTCAATGCCCATGTTGCATTTACTATAAATGGTCAAAAGAATATGACGGCCCTTATATAACGAAAATACTTTATACTGCCATCGTCCGACCTTTCTTGGAACACGAGTATTGTGTATGGTCTCCACAATATTCGGTACACCAAAAAAGCATTGAGTCTGTGCAGAAGTTTTTTCTCTTTGCTTTTGGTGCTTTTAACTGGGATCCTAGTACAGATCTTCCTTCGAACGCAAATCGACTTTTACTGATTAATCTGTAATCCCTTACTAATCGCCGTATTATTGTCGAAATTATGTTCCTACATAAATAGCTTTTAGGAATAGTAGATTCTAGTGTTTTATAAAGTAATATTTATATTAATTTTCCCTCTAGATTTTCGCGTAACTTTAATCCAATCTCCCTTAACACATGTAACAATAATTATTTATTGCATGAACCTTTCAGGGTACTCTGTTCTGACTATAACAAGCTTTACAGAGTTATGGAATCTAGATTCGCAATGTTCGTAGGTTATATATGTACCCGTTACGATTGTAACTGGGATGTAGCCATAAGTCCATATTGGCTTTAAAACTGTATTGTATAATAAGATCTTATAATCGTGGCTAAGGGAAGTGTGAGACCTGTGAGCCAGTGGAGACTGTTGGCCCTCAGGTTTAAAGATGTTCTCTTCTTTTCTATGTGCCTGCGCCAGGTAAGCCGTCTGTCGAGGTGTACGCCGAGATAAGTAACCTCCGATGATTTTGAGATTATTATGCCGTTAAGTGAGGGCGAAGGACAGTCTTGTCTGTTGAGGGTGAAAGTAACATGCTTGCTTTCTTGCTCATTGACTTTTATGCGCCAGTTAGACAGCCAACTTTAATGTGAGCCAGGTAGGAGATCAGTTGTTCTGTTGCTCGTAAAGGGCATTTGGACCAACTGATGATCGCGGTGTCATTGGCGTAGATAATACCAATTTGCTGTTAGTAGGAATGTCGGCTGTGTACAGTAAATATAGTATAGGACCAAGTACACTACCTTAAGGAACTCCAGCCTTTGTGGTGTGGACTTCTGACATCGTCAAGTTGCACCGCACAGAGAAAGTTCTGTTGTACAGGTACGACTCTAAAAGGTTGTGAGTGCACTTTGGGAGCGTTGTTTTAATTTTGAACATTGGGCAATCTAGCTTCGACTCTGTCGAAGGCTTGAGTTACGTCCAGAAAGATCGCTGAGCAATATTCTCGGTGTTAGAATGCCGTGCGTATAGTTGATGTTATACGGTTGACTTGCTCGATTTTGCCGTGCTTTTCACGAAAGCAACAAAAAGTTTCGATAGGCACGATAGAAGGCTAATAGGTCTATATGATGCGGGAACCGAGTGATCCTTTCCGGGTTTAGGTATCATGATTATGATAGATTTTTTCCAACGGTCTGGAAAGTAGCCAAGTTTGGTTATAGCATTAAATAGCAGGCAGATGGTGTGGACTGCGCATTGAGGGAGCTCAATAATCATTTTTTGATTAATTTGGTTGCAGTTGCTCTCTTATTATTTTCGCTATGACGTGCGGAGTAAACAAGATTGAAGAATGCGTCCTTTGGTTGTCATCTGGTAGATTCGGTAGTGCAAATGCATTCGTTGCAGGGTTTGGTTGAAATGCGTTTTATAGGTGCGTGGCAAATACATGTGCTCTGTCATTGTCGCTGCGTGCCCGTTCGCCTGCAGAGTTTCTTAGTGGCTTAATAGGTTCTACCGGTGGATGTTGTGTTGGGTGAGCCCTTCATAATAGATATTTAGTGCTAGAGGGAGATAATTTCTCTATGTAGCGGCGTTGGCTGCAGTCCTCTTCCTGATCCAATGCCGTGGATAGTCTTCGAGAGGCTTCTCTAAGATTTTCTTTAGCGGATGGCGATCTATGGGATTGCCATTCTCGCCTTAAGCGACGTTTTTCATTGAGTAGCTGCTCTATCTGTGCATTCGATCTTTTTTGCCTAGGCGGTGCGTTTGAAGTCTTGGGAGTTGCATTGCGGCAATTTTTTCGGGTCAGTTGGCCAGTATGTAGGTCGGCCCGGGGAAGCAAAATCTAGTTTGTTTCTAGCTTTAGTGATTGCGTTACACAGCTGTTTACCTTTAGGGGTCACGAGCCGAGATCCCCAGTGTGTGTTCTTGGCGTTGTAGTCACCTGCTGGTGTAAAACGTTCGCCCAGAGTGTTAAAAAAATTCATGAATTCGTCCTCAGAAATTGTGTATCGAGGCAGGCAGTACACTGCGGCTAGAGTTACATTGCAGCTGGGCGCGAGTATGTCAACAGATGTTGCTTGCAGGTAGTCTGTGGCAAAGACATCACAAAAGGCGTGTTTTATGCGATTTCTAATTAGGATTCCAGTACCACCGTGTGCTTTCCCGTCTGGATGGTTTGTGCCATAGAAGGTGTAGTCCTGTATCTGGAAATTGTACTTGTTAGTAAGGTGTGTTTCAGCAAGTAACATTACGTCGATGTGCTCGTTATAAAGAAATTGAGTAATTTCTAGCTTGTGTTGTGTTACGCCATTGGAGTTCCACACCACCAATCTAAGAGGAACCATTATTTGAGTTGTTGGGATGCAAGCAATTGCATCAAAAGATTTTGATTGCGCATGAGGTCTTGCATAGTCGTGCGCATAAATGTCATGAATTCTATCATGTTTTGGTGCAGGTCTAATAACAGAGTTTCGATGCTATTTTGCAGAGGTGTTGTTTGTTGCTGAGCTTGTTTTTGAACCTCATGAGCTGGAGATGGTGGACGAATAGTATTTGCGGGGATTTCCAGACTTGTCTTAAGTGCATTTGCAAATGGGAAGTTTTCATTTAATTTGGATCGAGTAGATGTATCTGGTGATGATAAGTTCTTATTAGATTGGGGGGCATAGAAGTACTCCAACTACTTTTTAGAGGTGCTTAATGTAAGATCATGTAATTTTTTGGAGGTACACCACTTACATTCAATTACACTCTTGATCAGCTTACCGTAGACAGACTAGAGAGTGTTATGGACTTAGGAATTGTACTTGACCACAAGTTAAATTTCAATGCCCATGTTGCATTTACTATAAATGGTCAAAAGAATATGACGGCCCTTATATAACGAAAATACTTTATACTGCCATCGTCCGACCTTTCTTGGAACACGAGTATTGTGTATGGTCTCCACAATATTCGGTACACCAAAAAAGCATTGAGTCTGTGCAGAAGTTTTTTCTCTTTGCTTTTGGTGCTTTTAACTGGGATCCTAGTACAGATCTTCCTTCGAACGCAAATCGACTTTTACTGATTAATCTGTAATCCCTTACTAATCGCCGTATTATTGTCGAAATTATGTTCCTACATAAATAGCTTTTAGGAATAGTAGATTCTAGTGTTTTATAAAGTAATATTTATATTAATTTTCCCTCTAGATTTTCGCGTAACTTTAATCCAATCTCCCTTAACACATGTAACAATAATTATTTATTGCATGAACCTTTCAGGGTACTCTGTTCTGACTATAACAAGCTTTACAGAGTTATGGAATCTAGATTCGCAATGTTCGTAGGTTATATATGTACCCGTTACGATTGTAACTGGGATGTAGCCATAAGTCCATATTGGCTTTAAAACTGTATTGTATAATAAGATCTTATAATCGTGGCTAAGGGAAGTGTGAGACCTGCTGAGCCAGTGGAGACTGTTGGCCCTCAGGTTTAAAGATGTTCTCTTCTTTTCTATGTGCCTGCGCCAGGTAAACCGTCTGTCGAGGTGTACGCCGAGATAAGTAACCTCCGATGATTTTGAGATTATTATGCCGTTAAGTGAGGGCGAAGGACAGTCTTGTCTGTTGAGGGTGAAAGTAACATGCTTGCTTTCTTGCTCATTGACTTTTATGCGCCAGTTAGACAGCCAACTTTAATGTGAGCCAGGTAGGAGATCAGTTGTTCTGTTGCTCGTAAAGGGCATTTGGACCAACTGATGATCGCGGTGTCATTGGCGTAGATAATACCAATTTGCTGTTAGTAGGAATGTCGGCTGTGTACAGTAAATATAGTATAGGACCAAGTACACTACCTTAAGGAACTCCAGCCTTTGTGGTGTGGACTTCTGACATCGTCAAGTTGCACCGCACAGAGAAAGTTCTGTTGTACAGGTACGACTCTAAAAGGTTGTGAGTGCACTTTGGGAGCGTTGTTTTAATTTTGAACATTGGGCAATCTAGCTTCGACTCTGTCGAAGGCTTGAGTTACGTCCAGAAAGATCGCTGAGCAATATTCTCGGTGTTAGAATGCCGTGCGTATAGTTGATGTTATACGGTTGACTTGCTCGATTTTGCCGTGCTTTTCACGAAAGCAACAAAAAGTTTCGATAGGCACGATAGAAGGCTAATAGGTCTATATGATGCGGGAACCGAGTGATCCTTTCCGGGTTTAGGTATCATGATTATGATAGATTTTTTCCAACGGTCTGGAAAGTAGCCAAGTTTGGTTATAGCATTAAATAGCAGGCAGATGGTGTGGACTGCGCATTGAGGGAGCTCAATAATCATTTTTTGATTAATTTGGTTGCAGTTGCTCTCTTATTATTTTCGCTATGACGTGCGGAGTAAACAAGATTGAAGAATGCGTCCTTTGGTTGTCATCTGGTAGATTCGGTAGTGCAAATGCATTCGTTGCAGGGTTTGGTTGAAATGCGTTTTATAGGTGCGTGGCAAATACATGTGCTCTGTCATTGTCGCTGCGTGCCCGTTCGCCTGCAGAGTTTCTTAGTGGCTTAATAGGTTCTACCGGTGGATGTTGTGTTGGGTGAGCCCTTCATAATAGATATTTAGTGCTAGAGGGAGATAATTTCTCTATGTAGCGGCGTTGGCTGCAGTCCTCTTCCTGATCCAATGCCGTGGATAGTCTTCGAGAGGCTTCTCTAAGATTTTCTTTAGCGGATGGCGATCTATGGGATTGCCATTCTCGCCTTAAGCGACGTTTTTCATTGAGTAGCTGCTCTATCTGTGCATTCGATCTTTTTTGCCTAGGCGGTGCGTTTGAAGTCTTGGGAGTTGCATTGCGGCAATTTTTTCGGGTCAGTTGGCCAGTATGTAGGTCGGCCCGGGGAAGCAAAATCTAGTTTGTTTCTAGCTTTAGTGATTGCGTTACACAGCTGTTTACCTTTAGGGGTCACGAGCCGAGATCCCCAGTGTGTGTTCTTGGCGTTGTAGTCACCTGCTGGTGTAAAACGTTCGCCCAGAGTGTTAAAAAAATTCATGAATTCGTCCTCAGAAATTGTGTATCGAGGCAGGCAGTACACTGCGGCTAGAGTTACATTGCAGCTGGGCGCGAGTATGTCAACAGATGTTGCTTGCAGGTAGTCTGTGGCAAAGACATCACAAAAGGCGTGTTTTATGCGATTTCTAATTAGGATTCCAGTACCACCGTGTGCTTTCCCGTCTGGATGGTTTGTGCCATAGAAGGTGTAGTCCTGTATCTGGAAATTGTACTTGTTAGTAAGGTGTGTTTCAGCAAGTAACATTACGTCGATGTGCTCGTTATAAAGAAATTGAGTAATTTCTAGCTTGTGTTGTGTTACGCCATTGGAGTTCCACACCACCAATCTAAGAGGAACCATTATTTGAGTTGTTGGGATGCAAGCAATTGCATCAAAAGATTTTGATTGCGCATGAGGTCTTGCATAGTCGTGCGCATAAATGTCATGAATTCTATCATGTTTTGGTGCAGGTCTAATAACAGAGTTTCGATGCTATTTTGCAGAGGTGTTGTTTGTTGCTGAGCTTGTTTTTGAACCTCATGAGCTGGAGATGGTGGACGAATAGTATTTGCGGGGATTTCCAGACTTGTCTTAAGTGCATTTGCAAATGGGAAGTTTTCATTTAATTTGGATCGAGTAGATGTATCTGGTGATGATAAGTTCTTATTAGATTGGGGGGCATAGAAGTACTCCAACTACTTTTTAGAGGTGCTTAATGTAAGATCATGTAATTTTTTGGAGGTACACCACTTACATTCAATTACACTCTTGATCAGCTTACCGTAGACAGACTAGAGAGTGTTATGGACTTAGGAATTGTATTGACCACAAGTTAAATTTCAATGCCCATGTTGCATTTACTATAAATGGTCAAAAGAATATGACGGCCCTTATATAACGAAAATACTTTATACTGCCATCCCGACCTTTCTTGGAACACGAGTATTGTGTATGGTCTCCACAATATTCGGTACACCAAAAAAGCATTGAGTCTGTGCAGAAGTTTTTTCTCTTTGCTTTTGGTGCTTTTAACTGGGATCCTAGTACAGATCTTCCTTCGAACGCAAATCGACTTTTACTGATTAATCTGTAATCCCTTACTAATCGCCGTATTATTGTCGAAATTATGTTCCTACATAAATAGCTTTTAGGAATAGTAGATTCTAGTGTTTTATAAAGTAATATTTATATTAATTTTCCCTCTAGATTTTCGCGTAACTTTAATCCAATCTCCCTTAACACATGTAACAATAATTATTTATTGCATGAACCTTTCAGGGTACACTGTTCTGACTATAAAAGCTTTACAGAGTTATGGAATCTAGATTCGCAATGTTCGTAGGTTATATATGTAGCCGTTACGATTGTAACTGGGATGTAGCCATAAGTCCATATTGGCTTTAAAACTGTATTGTATAATAAGATCTTATAATCGTGCTAAGGGAAGTTTGAGACCTGTGAGCCAGTGGAGACTGTTGGCCCTCAGGTTTAAAGATGTTCTCTTCTTTTCTATGTGCCTGCGCCAGGTAAACCGTCTGTCGAGGTGTACGCCGAGTAAGTAACCTCCGATGATTTTGAGATTATTATGCCGTTAAGTGAGGGCGAAGGACAGTCTTGTCTGTTGAGGGTGAAAGTAAATGCTTGCTTTCTTGCTCATTGACTTTTATGCGCCAGTTAGACAGCCAACTTTAATGTGAGCCAGGTAGGAGATCAGTTGTTCTGTTGCTCGAAAGGGCATTTGGACCAACTGATGATCGCGGTGTCATTGGCGTAGATAATACCAATTTGCTGTTAGTAGGAATGTCGGCTGTGTACAGTAAATATAGTATAGGACCAAGTACACTACCTTAAGGAACTCCAGCCTTTGTGGTGTGGACTTCTGACATCGTCAAGTTGCACCGCACAGAGAAAGTTCTGTTGTACAGGTACGACTCTAAAAGGTTGTGAGTGCACTTTGGGAGCGTTGTTTTAATTTTGAACATTGGGCAATCTAGCTTCGACTCTGTCGAAGGCTTGAGTTACGTCCAGAAAGATCGCTGAGCAATATTCTCGGTGTTAAATGCCGTGCGTATAGTTGATGTTATACGGTTGACTTGCTCGATTTTGCCGTGCTTTTCACGAAAGCAACAAAAAGTTTCGATAGGCACGATAGAAGGCTAATAGTCTATATGATGCGGGAACCGAGTGATCCTTTCCGGGTTTAGGTATCATGATTATGATAGATTTTTTCCAACAGTCTGGAAAGTAGCCAATTTTGGTTATAGCATTAAATAGCAGGCAGATGGTGTGGACTGCGCATTGAGGGAGCTCAATAATCATTTGTTGATTAATTTGGTTGCAGTTGCTCTCTTATTATTTTCGCTATGACGTGCGGAGTAAACAAGATTGAAGAATGCGTCCTTTGGTTGTCATCTGGTAGATTCGGTAGTGCAAATGCATTCGTTGCAGGGTTTGGTTGAAATGCGTTTTATAGGTGCGTGGCAAATACATGTGCTCTGTCATTGTCGCTGCGTGCCCGTTCGCCTGCAGAGTTTCTTAGTGGCTTAATAGGTTCTACCGGTGGATGTTGTGTTGGGTGAGCCCTTCATAATAGATATTTAGTGCTAGAGGGAGATAATTTCTCTATGTAGCGGCGTTGGCTGCAGTCCTCTTCCTGATCCAATGCCGTGGATAGTCTTCGAGAGGCTTCTCTAAGATTTTCTTTAGCGGATGGCGATCTATGGGATTGCCATTCTCGCCTTAAGCGACGTTTTTCATTGAGTAGCTGCTCTATCTGTGCATTCGATCTTTTTTGCCTAGGCGGTGCGTTTGAAGTCTTGGGAGTTGCATTGCGGCAATTTTTTCGGGTCAGTTGGCCAGTATGTAGGTCGGCCCGGGGAAGCAAAATCTAGTTTGTTTCTAGCTTTAGTGATTGCGTTACACAGCTGTTTACCTTTAGGGGTCACGAGCCGAGATCCCCAGTGTGTGTTCTTGGCGTTGTAGTCACCTGCTGGTGTAAAACGTTCGCCCAGAGTGTTAAAAAAATTCATGAATTCGTCCTCAGAAATTGTGTATCGAGGCAGGCAGTACACTGCGGCTAGAGTTACATTGCAGCTGGGCGCGAGTATGTCAACAGATGTTGCTTGCAGGTAGTCTGTGGCAAAGACATCACAAAAGGCGTGTTTTATGCGATTTCTAATTAGGATTCCAGTACCACCGTGTGCTTTCCCGTCTGGATGGTTTGTGCCATAGAAGGTGTAGTCCTGTATCTGGAAATTGTACTTGTTAGTAAGGTGTGTTTCAGCAAGTAACATTACGTCGATGTGCTCGTTATAAAGAAATTGAGTAATTTCTAGCTTGTGTTGTGTTACGCCATTGGAGTTCCACACCACCAATCTAAGAGGAACCATTATTTGAGTTGTTGGGATGCAAGCAATTGCATCAAAAGATTTTGATTGCGCATGAGGTCTTGCATAGTCGTGCGCATAAATGTCATGAATTCTATCATGTTTTGGTGCAGGTCTAATAACAGAGTTTCGATGCTATTTTGCAGAGGTGTTGTTTGTTGCTGAGCTTGTTTTTGAACCTCATGAGCTGGAGATGGTGGACGAATAGTATTTGCGGGGATTTCCAGACTTGTCTTAAGTGCATTTGCAAATGGGAAGTTTTCATTTAATTTGGATCGAGTAGATGTATCTGGTGATGATAAGTTCTTATTAGATTGGGGGGCATAGAAGTACTCCAACTACTTTTTAGAGGTGCTTAATGTAAGATCATGTAATTTTTTGGAGGTACACCACTTACATTCAATTACACTCTTGATCAGCTTACCGTAGACAGACTAGAGAGTGTTATGGACTTAGGAATTGTACTTGACCACAAGTTAAATTTCAATGCCCATGTTGCATTTACTATAAATGGTCAAAAGAATATGACGGCCCTTATATAACGAAAATACTTTATACTGCCATCGTCCGACCTTTCTTGGAACACGAGTATTGTGTATGGTCTCCACAATATTCGGTACACCAAAAAAGCATTGAGTCTGTGCAGAAGTTTTTTCTCTTTGCTTTTGGTGCTTTTAACTGGGATCCTAGTACAGATCTTCCTTCGAACGCAAATCGACTTTTACTGATTAATCTGTAATCCCTTACTAATCGCCGTATTATTGTCGAAATTATGTTCCTACATAAATAGCTTTTAGGAATAGTAGATTCTAGTGTTTTATAAAGTAATATTTATATTAATTTTCCCTCTAGATTTTCGCGTAACTTTAATCCAATCTCCCTTAACACATGTAACAATAATTATTTATTGCATGAACCTTTCAGGGTACTCTGTTCTGACTATAACAAGCTTTACAGAGTTATGGAATCTAGATTCGCAATGTTCGTAGGTTATATATGTACCCGTTACGATTGTAACTGGGATGTAGCCATAAGTCCATATTGGCTTTAAAACTGTATTGTATAATAAGATCTTATAATCGTGGCTAAGGGAAGTGTGAGACCTGCTGAGCCAGTGGAGACTGTTGGCCCTCAGGTTTAAAGATGTTCTCTTCTTTTCTATGTGCCTGCGCCAGGTAAACCGTCTGTCGAGGTGTACGCCGAGATAAGTAACCTCCGATGATTTTGAGATTATTATGCCGTTAAGTGAGGGCGAAGGACAGTCTTGTCTGTTGAGGGTGAAAGTAACATGCTTGCTTTCTTGCTCATTGACTTTTATGCGCCAGTTAGACAGCCAACTTTAATGTGAGCCAGGTAGGAGATCAGTTGTTCTGTTGCTCGTAAAGGGCATTTGGACCAACTGATGATCGCGGTGTCATTGGCGTAGATAATACCAATTTGCTGTTAGTAGGAATGTCGGCTGTGTACAGTAAATATAGTATAGGACCAAGTACACTACCTTAAGGAACTCCAGCCTTTGTGGTGTGGACTTCTGACATCGTCAAGTTGCACCGCACAGAGAAAGTTCTGTTGTACAGGTACGACTCTAAAAGGTTGTGAGTGCACTTTGGGAGCGTTGTTTTAATTTTGAACATTGGGCAATCTAGCTTCGACTCTGTCGAAGGCTTGAGTTACGTCCAGAAAGATCGCTGAGCAATATTCTCGGTGTTAGAATGCCGTGCGTATAGTTGATGTTATACGGTTGACTTGCTCGATTTTGCCGTGCTTTTCACGAAAGCAACAAAAAGTTTCGATAGGCACGATAGAAGGCTAATAGGTCTATATGATGCGGGAACCGAGTGATCCTTTCCGGGTTTAGGTATCATGATTATGATAGATTTTTTCCAACGGTCTGGAAAGTAGCCAAGTTTGGTTATAGCATTAAATAGCAGGCAGATGGTGTGGACTGCGCATTGAGGGAGCTCAATAATCATTTTTTGATTAATTTGGTTGCAGTTGCTCTCTTATTATTTTCGCTATGACGTGCGGAGTAAACAAGATTGAAGAATGCGTCCTTTGGTTGTCATCTGGTAGATTCGGTAGTGCAAATGCATTCGTTGCAGGGTTTGGTTGAAATGCGTTTTATAGGTGCGTGGCAAATACATGTGCTCTGTCATTGTCGCTGCGTGCCCGTTCGCCTGCAGAGTTTCTTAGTGGCTTAATAGGTTCTACCGGTGGATGTTGTGTTGGGTGAGCCCTTCATAATAGATATTTAGTGCTAGAGGGAGATAATTTCTCTATGTAGCGGCGTTGGCTGCAGTCCTCTTCCTGATCCAATGCCGTGGATAGTCTTCGAGAGGCTTCTCTAAGATTTTCTTTAGCGGATGGCGATCTATGGGATTGCCATTCTCGCCTTAAGCGACGTTTTTCATTGAGTAGCTGCTCTATCTGTGCATTCGATCTTTTTTGCCTAGGCGGTGCGTTTGAAGTCTTGGGAGTTGCATTGCGGCAATTTTTTCGGGTCAGTTGGCCAGTATGTAGGTCGGCCCGGGGAAGCAAAATCTAGTTTGTTTCTAGCTTTAGTGATTGCGTTACACAGCTGTTTACCTTTAGGGGTCACGAGCCGAGATCCCCAGTGTGTGTTCTTGGCGTTGTAGTCACCTGCTGGTGTAAAACGTTCGCCCAGAGTGTTAAAAAAATTCATGAATTCGTCCTCAGAAATTGTGTATCGAGGCAGGCAGTACACTGCGGCTAGAGTTACATTGCAGCTGGGCGCGAGTATGTCAACAGATGTTGCTTGCAGGTAGTCTGTGGCAAAGACATCACAAAAGGCGTGTTTTATGCGATTTCTAATTAGGATTCCAGTACCACCGTGTGCTTTCCCGTCTGGATGGTTTGTGCCATAGAAGGTGTAGTCCTGTATCTGGAAATTGTACTTGTTAGTAAGGTGTGTTTCAGCAAGTAACATTACGTCGATGTGCTCGTTATAAAGAAATTGAGTAATTTCTAGCTTGTGTTGTGTTACGCCATTGGAGTTCCACACCACCAATCTAAGAGGAACCATTATTTGAGTTGTTGGGATGCAAGCAATTGCATCAAAAGATTTTGATTGCGCATGAGGTCTTGCATAGTCGTGCGCATAAATGTCATGAATTCTATCATGTTTTGGTGCAGGTCTAATAACAGAGTTTCGATGCTATTTTGCAGAGGTGTTGTTTGTTGCTGAGCTTGTTTTTGAACCTCATGAGCTGGAGATGGTGGACGAATAGTATTTGCGGGGATTTCCAGACTTGTCTTAAGTGCATTTGCAAATGGGAAGTTTTCATTTAATTTGGATCGAGTAGATGTATCTGGTGATGATAAGTTCTTATTAGATTGGGGGGCATAGAAGTACTCCAACTACTTTTTAGAGGTGCTTAATGTAAGATCATGTAATTTTTTGGAGGTACACCACTTACATTCAATTACACTCTTGATCAGCTTACCGTAGACAGACTAGAGAGTGTTATGGACTTAGGAATTGTACTTGACCACAAGTTAAATTTCAATGCCCATGTTGCATTTACTATAAATGGTCAAAAGAATATGACGGCCCTTATATAACGAAAATACTTTATACTGCCATCGTCCGACCTTTCTTGGAACACGAGTATTGTGTATGGTCTCCACAATATTCGGTACACCAAAAAAGCATTGAGTCTGTGCAGAAGTTTTTTCTCTTTGCTTTTGGTGCTTTTAACTGGGATCCTAGTACAGATCTTCCTTCGAACGCAAATCGACTTTTACTGATTAATCTGTAATCCCTTACTAATCGCCATATTATTGTCGAAATTATGTTCCTACATAAATAGCTTTTAGGAATAGTAGATTCTAGTGTTTTATAAAGTAATATTTATATTAATTTTCCCTCTAGATTTTTGCGTAACTTTAATCCAATCTCCCTTAACACATGTAACAATAATTATTTATTGCATGAACCTTTCAGGGTACTCTGTTCTGACTATAACAAGCTTTACAGAGTTATGGAATCTAGATTCGCAATGTTCGTAGGTTATACGAGTTTTTTTTTAGATTTTAGAATTTTCTCCCCTGACCATCGAAATACGAATAAAAGGAATATTAAGCACAATTTTCAGCCGATCAATTTTCTTTTTGACAAACATTATAATTAGACCATTCGCGGTCTACGTTGTGAACCTCGTTAAGATGGATCAAAAAAAGTTATACATCATTAAATGTGTTGCTATTGAGTGAGCGGGGTCTTGTGGTGCGCTCATAATAAAAGCTAGAGCAACCAAGTTTTAAACTTAGATTTGTTATTTTTGTACGCTATACGAGTTTGTTTTAGATGTTTGAATTTCCTCCCCTGACCCCCGCAATACGACAAAAACGATTATTAAGTACAATTTTTAACCGATAGAATTTTTTTTCGCACACATAATAATTATACCATATTGGATCTAAACATCTCGTTAAGATTAGATAAAAAACACAGAAGTTATTCAACATTTAGTATCTCGCTATACAGCGCTGGGCAAAAAGGCGCGCGCAATATATTAAAGTACGTGTAGAACTGTGTGTATGTGTGAGAATGTGTGTGTATGGCTATCTATGTAGGCAAAGAGGCGGCTTTTATAGTCGGGTTCACTCGAGTACAGACTTCTTATTTGTCTTTATATTTTTAGCCTGTAAGTCAGTCTACCCGGGGAATCTTAGTTAAGTTTGTTAATTTTTGACATAAGATCCTTAGGCTTGTAGTTGTAGTTACCTGCTTGCACAAATCCATTAGTTCCGTTTAGCTCTTTTTTAAGGGAAAGGGCTAAAAAGAATATATATTCTTGATGACTACCTTAGACAGTCGATAAAAGTCGCGCCCAACAGCGTATAAAGCATATGTGTGTGTATGCCTGTGCATGTTGGTAAGGGGGGTTCTCATAGTCGAGTACACCTGTCCACAGCTTACTTGATTTTTAGCCCTTTACTTTTTGAATAAGAGCACAACGGAACTAATCGATTTGTGAAAATCGAAAAGTAGGTAACAGGTAGAAATAATTATCGGAAACTCCATAAAGTATATATATTCTCAATCAGAATGACAAGACTAGCCGATCTAACCTTGTCTGTCTGTCCATCTGATCGTCTGTATAAACACCTGTTTCGCAAAGACTATAAGAGCTAGAGCAATCAAACTTGGAATCTATATTCGTTATGTTCGTAAGTTTGTTTTAGATTTTTGAATTTTGAAAAAATAAAAACGATTATTAAGCACCATTTTCAACCGATTGAATTTCATAATTTTAATTTCATATCATAGTTAGACCATTCTTGATCTACGTTGTTAATCTTGGTAAGTTTGACCAAAAAATTTGGAATTTATACATAATCAAAAGTTTTTTTTTTTTTTTTTTTAAATTAATTTTATTCAAGATATACGGGGTAACAACAACCCCTTTATAACCTTTTTATCATTATTTCTGCAAATAAAGGCTCGCCTGCTAACCCAAGTGGGTTAACTTATGCATTATTACGAGTATTACAATAAACAATTAACAATTAATAATTAACAATTAACAATATGATCACAATATTAGCACAAGTGAGTCTTCATCTACGACCTCTCCCTCTAGGGGTCCGGCTCATTAGGTCTTTCGGTTGGCGCCTCTTTATTCGTTGGTGGTTTCTGGTCCTGGTTAGCTCCATGGCTAACCTATTCCTGTGCTGCTCCAGTCTGTCGTTATACTTGCTGGAGTGGTTGTTTATTTGATCGAACACCGTCTGCAACTTAAGGTCCCGATGTATTATGGTATTTCTCACATACCATTCGCAGCCGGTGATCAACCTTGCGATTCGGTTTTGTGCAGCCTGCAGTCGCTTTATTTGACTGTCACTGGTCAGCCCCCAGATTTGGCATCCATATGTCCAAATAGGCGCAATTATTTGTTTGTAAATGATAATCAAAAGTAACGTTATTATTGCCCGGGGGGGTATAGTAGTGTACGCTCACCCCCGCAATTCAAAAAAATCGATTATAAGGCATAATTTGCAACCGATTAAATTTCTTTTTGGCACTTATATTAATTAGACCATTCCCAATCAACCTTTTCAATATCGTTAAGATTGAATAATAAATACGGAAGTTATACAACATTAGGCACCGCGCTATAGAAATAGAAATAGAAGAAATATCAGTGGTGTAGCGGGGTGGTGGAGGGGTCAGGCAGGCAGACCGCGGGACTGCCAACAGATCCTCTGATCGGCGCAATCTTTCTCTGCGGCGCAAGTTCTTTCTTGGCTGTCAAGCATTTTGCCAACTATATTTCTGGGGTCAGCCGTCCATGTTGGGCCCGTACACCTTTGTATAGGGGACATTGAAAAAGGGCATGTTCAGCATCTTCAATTGCGTCACCACAGTGGTCGCAGAGTGCGCTACTCTCCAGCTTGAAGCGGTAGAGGTAGCTTCTAAAGCAGCCATGACCCGTCATAAGTTGGGCAATATAGAAATCTACCTGCCCATGTTTCCTTAGTATCCAGGGGACTAAATTTGGTATGAGCCTCCTGGTCCATTTGCCACTAGTTGCACCACACCATATTTGTTGCCATCTGTTTACAGTTTCTAGTCGCAGGTGGGCTCTGCCTACTGTACCGGCTTGCGGTCGAATTGTTAGTAGCTGCAGTGGGGTCATGCCGGCTACCACTAGTGCCGTTTCCTCGGATCGGTTCGATAGCAGCAGGCCGTAACCTTAGGCGACCCTAAGGGTGCATCGTCTGTATGTTGATCTGCAGCTCCGACCGTAAGTTGGAACTTCCATGGCCGCAGCCCATACTTCGCAACCATACAAGAGTGTCAATCTCACTACTCCAGCTATGACTCGCCTACTTGCTTGTTTCGGGCCATGCGTGTTTGCCAGCATTCTGCTAATGGCAACAGTTGCGACTTCCGCTTTCCTGCCGGCATATTCCAGATGTTGCTTATATGTAAGCCGATGGTCCACCATCACACTTGATTGCTGGTTTTGATGTGATCGACGTAGGGCCCACTCGTATGGTTGCCGTTTCTACCTTCTTGCGGCTGTTGATCAGCACTGCTTCGGTTTTTCCCTCTGTCAAGCTAAAGCCGTTCTTGTTCATCCACTGAATGATGGTGCCGATTGCTGAGGCGCATTTTGTGGTTGCGTTGTTAACCATTTTAGCCACCGTCACCAATGCGATATCATCGGCAAAGCCGGTTAACTGGCACCCTTCTGGTAGATTTAGTCGCAATACGTCATCATACATGTCGTTCCATAGTAAGCGCCCAAGTACTGACCCCTGTGGTACTCCTGCAGTGACGATGTGTTGGTGCTGTCCTCTGCTTGTTGCGAACGTTAGTATCCTGTTGCTGAGGTAGCTTTTAATGGTTCGCATCAGGTAGTGTGACACTCCGCGGGCGTCCAGCGCATCTAATATTTTCCACCAATTGGCTGTGTTGAACGCATTTTTCACGTCAAGCGTGCATATCAGTCAGTATTTTTTGTCACCGCGTCCCTTTAATTGCACTGCTAGCTCTTGCCGTTATTTCTGCGATGGCTTGTGCAGTGCTTCTGCCCTTCCGAAATCCGTGCTGGTGGTCGGATAGCCCTCGGTTGCCTGTCAGCTCCCTATACAGCCGGTTGCAGAGGATTCATTCCAGGATTTTCCCCGTGGTGTCTAGCATGCAAAGCGGGCGGTATGAGGAGGGGTTTTTAAGGTCCTTCCCTAGCTTTGGTATGAGTACCAGTTTCTGTGCCTTCCATCTGTTTGGTACCACATCTTCAGTTAGGCACCGATTGAAGGTGTCTACGACAAGATCTGGACGTGCGGCAATGATTAGTTTGGCTGGGAAATAGTGTTCATACTATATTTTCCAGCATATCTGCACATTTTGAAGTTGGCTGTCTGGCAATTTGCCCATTACCAGTTTGTACGCCAATCCGAATGGCTGAGCGTCGGCTGCGTTGCAGATATCTCTAAAGCATTTTGCTTTGCTGCCTTTTATTGGTCCCTGACCAATTTTCCTTTAGTCTTGTATGCTTGTGTGTACATGCCAAAACTAGGGCTTTCTCTTGCTCTTTGGCGGCGTCTTCTTGCAGATATACATTCCTGGCGAGCTTCGACTATGGAATGGTTCCGCTAAGGGACTGGTTTCCTCGTGTTCCTTCCACTGAATGATCGCCTCATCGCCATGTCACATGCAACGTTGACCACTGCTGCAAGTTGTTCTGCGCTGTCATTGGCGTCCCCATTGGCTATACCATTGGCAATACAGTCTAGTAGCAGCTCGGCGTTTAGCGTTTCCACCTTGTACCCCATATACTAGCACAGCTTCCCTGCATGCTATTAGTGGTCTTCATGAGGATGGCGAAGTGGTCGCTTTGGGTGTATGCTCCAGATACTTGCCACTTGGTTAATCTTGCAATAGGCGGGCTTGCAAAAGTTAAGTCAATAATTGACTTTCGTCCTGCGCTGCAGTACGTGCTCTGGCCGCCGGTGTTCAGTAAGCAAACGTCGAGTGTGGCAAATGCATCTAGTAGTGTTGTGCCACGCTGGGTCATTCTGCTGCTTCCGCAGTTCGTTGCCAAAGCGTTGAAGTCGCCAGCTATTATGCAGGGGCTTTTGTCACGCGCATCATGGGCAATACATTGTGTGAAGTCTTCGAATTCGGTCAGGGGTATGCTTGGGGCTATATAACAGCAATATATTGTGACTCCGTACACTCGACTACAGATTTCTTACTTGTTTTTCATTTTTAATTTTCTTACCCTGACCCCTGCAATTCGATTGAATTTATTCAAATTTTCAGATTTCAAATTTTGTTGCTCTAGCTTTTACAACATAAAATTAATATTTAAGCACCGCCACACTAAAGCCTTCTCAATAATATGCAAGCTTGCACTGCTACAGCTAGGCGTTTCATTAGATCAGCGTCTATCTTTAAAGCACCGCCTAAAATATATTATAATGCATATGGTCAGATCAACTATTATGTACAGAGTAGCGATCTGGACCACCGCAATGGATACAATAGCGCTTGCGTATTAGTGCAAATCTGCATATGTGCCCTATGAGCGTTTTTCGCACGGTATTTAACAATGCAGCGTTGGTTGTGGCACTGCTGCGCTGATTAGCTACAGAGTCGACAAGCTTTAGGATACCACCAAAGCGCAGTGGTCAGTGCTACGGGCCAAAAATCAAAAAAGTTGATTTTGATGCATTTAATTGAAACCCGATTTATTGATTACAAATTTCCAAACTAAATTTATGTCCTCGCGACTACTTTGAAAACGTTGAAACCACTCTTGTACTTTGCTATGGGATAGCCAATCATCGCCATAAACTCAATTTAAACGTTTCGGTAAAAGTTTTATCAAATTTAAAACAAAACTTAATGTTGGTTTTTTTCGATAATAGAAACATACTGACATTTAAAACGCAATAGCTTCACTTCCAATCTATGAAATGTCAGTGGACAATCTTTAAGGATATGAGATTGTAGCGTATCAGTCCATATATAGATGACGTTACCAGGGGGCGTTACATTCACAAAGTCCTATTTACTTAGGGATATACTTTGCATAAGTGAACACGTTACAGTTGCAAAAACACGATTTATTATTTGAGTTAAAGCTGATCGACTCTACATTCAAACTAAAAATATATTCAAAGCTGTCATAGCGTCTCTGTCGGTAGAACATTTAAGTCTTTGTGAATTGTTGCTCACGCTATTTACATGTTGACAATGTTGCTGTGGTTGGAGAAAAGTAATCCCGATGCTGAAATGTTATTTGATTGACTCGCTCGATATTTCCGTGCTTTTTACGAAAGCAAATGGTGTCCTAAAATTTTATATAGATTATCTGTCTTTGCAATTGCATGCCTACTTTCCTGAAGAGTTTCTTGTTGGTATAAAAGTTTCCATCAGTGGGTGTAATGATGGGGAGATTTCTATAACGTGTATTTGGTAATAGAATTAGGTAACTGATCTATATATCGGCGTTTAGTGCAGTCCTTTTTTTTTAGAGTTGTTGAATGAAAAATAGTCGCTAAGGGTGACATCCTCTACTGACAAACGTAATGTTAATGAAGAAAAACTCCCTGTCTTTCTTGAACGTTGTTTTGGACCGTCATTCAATAATACAAGGTCAACTGTTTACATTGCCTTAATCATTGCTCTTACCTTTATGTTGGACATACGGGTTTCCAATTCAGTATCCCACGCATTAATATCGCCAACATCTCGTTGAACTGGCCCAGGTTGTTATTTTCCTCAAAGCTCGTACAGCTGCAGCATATCCGCATATGAGATTTCCCTAGTTTTTTTTTGCGGAACTTCCTAGGGTAAGTCTTAACTGTTTTCACCTTTTTCTATTCCACGGCGGTATTTGTGTGTTTGGTTACGGAAGGGTATGATGGCGCTTTGCACTACTTCTTTTAAGTACTTGCTCCTTTCTTAGTGCTGCCTAGGGCTTTAGCTTTATCTGCCTATTGCCTCCTATTGCCTATCTGATATTCCAACGCCCCGATATTGAGACCTAATAGTTCTGCAATGATGCTCAGTGACGCTGCGACTCGAACTCCGAGAGTTCGTAGGTTTACCCTAAGTCCTCATTCTGCCACGCTGTGGTAAGATCGAAAGCAAACAATCAGGAGGAGTTTATGCTCGTGATGCTTTTTGAGTTGGCTAATTATATCATAGATATTCTTCCGGCTTGAAGCATTAGATACTAAAGGGGCCATGTTTGCCATATCTTCAGCATTGCGGTCACTAGACGGCTGGGCGCTTGCTTGCTCAGCCATCACGCTTCGCTTGCTGACGACTGCCTGCACTATCAATTCTAGAATAATATCCGTTGCATTTTGTCCCTTTGCCTTGTTAAAGCTAATTAGACAATTTGCCTTACACGCGCCACTCCGGCACCCGAACTGTGTATATGTGAATATTTGTGGGTGTATGTCTGTGTATGTCGGGTACACCCGACTATAGGTTTCTTACTTGTTCATTCCGTTTATCTTTGAAAAGAAGTATAAGGGAGTTATTGAACTCTTACAAAATCAGAAGTACTCCATCTACTTTATAGAGCTGCTAAATACATAAGTTGATTAAGCGGCATTTTTATTTTTTATACTCCGGACAACCTCGGTAGTTTGCTGTATGGCTACCTCCACAGTTACCACACTTCTTGGTGCTAGAGTCATCTCTATTAAGGGGGCAGCTTGAAGAATCGTGCAGTTCACCACATGTTCTACATACAGGGCGAAGCGTGCAATACGACCTTGTATGGCCGTACTCTTCCATCTGGTTCTATACCTCTTAGAACCACTTGCAGGCCTTTGCTACTTTTGAGTTGATAAGTATAGAAGTTATGATTGTTGTCGGAAAGGAATTTGGTCAGCGTTCTGAGGTTATCCTCCGTTTTGATTTGGACTTTAGTCTCTTGGATGTTGCCTTTAGATAGGGGGATAACGTGGAAGTTATCTTTTCCAATCAGTTCAACTATTTTGTCGACAAGAGCATTAAAAGTCTTCTCTCTGATAAAAATAGGTGGCGGTTTGGGCTTTTTAGTGAGATGATTGTTAGACGTAAGTAAATCTTGATTTTCTGCGAGGATGGCAAATCTGTTACTGTCGTTTGTTGTGCGACTTGGGTTTTTACAATTAATTTTTTCTTGGTTCCCTATTGTTAAATTTTGTGGGCTTAATTTGCGCTTTATTTGTATGTAGCGATCCATGCCAGTCTGTATGGTAGAGACTTTCTTTGTTGACAATGCAGAGAGCGTTGCTGACTTAGTTGTAGCCGACGAAGCAATCGGGCAAGCGGCTGTTACTGTTGCAGTTGTTGTTGTTATGGCGCTCATGTTTGAGAGAGTAGCTACAGTGCTAGTTACAGTTGGAGTGCATAGTACTCTCGTATGCACTTGTTGCGGAGTGGGGTGCGGCAAGGGAGAAGTGCACTGTTTGCTCACTAGCGTGTTGTTTGTTGTTGGGACTGATGATGAGCAAGACCGCGCTCTGTCGATTGTTGTTGGTACGTTTAAAGAGCGCGAGGTGAGCGACCTCGTTTGAATAGCACTAATTTTGGCGTTTTGCGCTAGTTCAGTAGAAACATATGAAAAGTACGCGTTGCTACGCTGTTTAGAGAGACGGCAGTTATCTTCTTCACTTTGACGAATGGAGCAAACATCGTTTTAGCTCATTGTTTTGTGCGCTATCAGCGTTATTACCGCTTCAGCACACAAGAAATAATAGTTAAGGTTCTTTTTAGCCCCTTTGCCTTTTTTGTAAAAAAAGAGCAAAGCGGAGCTATTGGAAATATGCAAAATCCAAAAGTATGTAACACATAGAAATAATCATCGAAAACCCCATTAACTATATATATTCTTAATCAGGACGACAAGACGAGTTGATCTAGCCCTGTCCGTCTGTCTGTATGTCCGTCTGTCCGTCTGTCTGTCTGTCCGTCTGTACGTCTGTATGAACGCCTGTTTCTCAGAGACTATAAGAGCTAGAGCAACCAAACTTGAAATCTAGATTCGTTATGTTCGTAGGTTATACGCGTTTGTTTTTGATTTTTGAATTTCTTCCTCTGACCACTGCAAATCGAAAAAAACGATTATTAAGCACAATTTTCAACCGATCAAATTTATTTTTGGAACAAATCATAATTAGACCATTCTTGATCGATGTTGTGAATCTGGGTAAGATTGATTAAAAATCTCGGAAGTTATAGATCATCAAAAGTTGCGTTACCGGCCCCGGGGGGGTATAGTAGTACACGCAAAATAAGAGCTAGAGCAACGAAATTTGGAACGTAGATTTGTTATGTTTGTACGCTATACGAGTTTGTTTTAGATTTTTCAATTTTCTTCCCTTGACCACCGCAATTTGAAAAAATCGATTATAAGGTACAATTTTTAACCGATCAAATTTTTAATTGAATTTATTGTTTAATTTAAAATTGAACAATAAACACGGAAGTTATACAACATAAAGTACCGCGCTATAGAGCGTGGGGGGCTAAAAGGTGCGCGCAATGGCTAAGTACGTGGAGAACTGTGTGTATGTATGAGTATGTGTGTGTATATGGATGTATATATAGGCAAAGGGGCTCTCGTAGTCGGGTACACTCGACTACAGACTTCTTACTTGTTTACAAAAAGGCTAAGGGGCTAAAAACACGATAATTATGCAAAATTGTATTTTTTGTAGATATAAACTTATTACCTTTTTTTCGTTCCTTTTTGGATCGTCGCAGTTTGGGATAGGTGGTGCCTATGAGCTGACTCATGGGCGGGCGTCCAATGCTTCTCATCCTTCTGCAGGAGGAATTACCCCAACTAGTGTTCTGAACGTAGTACACACACAGATCATGCTCCACATCTCGTATCGGACTCATTGTGTTGTCTAAAATTTAGCCTATTTTCTGACAAAACTCCTACAGTTACTTCTTTAGATGGAATTAACACTAACTGTATGGTCATGAACTCAATTTTCTTTCTACTAATTATAAGCACTTTTCTTTTTTTATGTAGGGGGGAAAGCCTTTAAAGGCGGAGTGTGGGACTGGCACCCACTAAAACCTAACCGTACTCCCCGATCCCTCTCTAAGTGCTGAACCGATAGGTATGAATTCACGACAGGGAGATGGCATGAAAGCATCGTCTAGAGCTTGAAACTTAAGTTACGCTATCTTTCTGTAGTTGGTACTTAAAAGATAGACGATGATCTATCTTGATTCCTAGGTATAGGAGTGCAGGCTTAGAGGCTGCTGTGCAGCCTCCAGCCTGTATGGTGGCATGTCCTGCTGCTGAGATGAGAACTGCTTCGATCTTGCGAGCAGCTAACGAAAGTGCATTTTCATAAAGCCAATCGGTGATTTGCTGGATGGTGTTTTGGCTTCCACCTCCTGCAGTTGTTTAGCGACCACGACTATGACAATATCGTAAGCAAATCCCACTATTCGGGTCGTTTGCAGACTATCAAGTTGCAGTACTGCGTTATACATCACGTTCTATAGTACTGGGCCCCGCACCGAGCTTTGTGGAACACCACTTGTGATGTTGTACTGCCGCCGACCGTGTCGTAAAGCAGTACTCTGTCCGTGAGGTAATTGTAAATCAAGCTCCTCTGTTACTCTGGTACACCTAGCTGTTCTAAGGCGCTGGCTATGCACTGCCAATTTGTGGAATTGAATGCATTTTTGACATCTAGTCTCGTGACCATGCAATACTGCTTAGCACCACCTTTCCATCGCGTACCCTTTATGGCAGCGGTAGCATGTCCACCACTGCATTGATAGCCTGGATTGTGCTTCTCTTTTTTTGGAACCGAAAATGCCAGTTTGTGAGTCCTTACCGTTCTTCCAGCGCCATTACTAATCTGTCACTGATGATCCGTTCGAACAATTTGCCGGTCACGTATAGCATACAGAGTGGTCTGTTTGCTGATGGGTTCTCCGGTGGTTTGTTGTTCTTCGGGAGCAGGACCAGCCTTTGTAGCTTCCACCTTTTCGGGAATACCCTTTTCCCCAAGCACACATTGAAAAGATCAGAGAGCACTGCTGTCTTCATGACAGCGAAGGTTTTACGGCTTGAGACGGCGCTCCATCGGGTCCGGGAGCTTTTCGGTTTCAGATTCACATTGCTGACTCCGTGATTTCCCTCACGTCTGTGTATTTCACTATACCCTCGGCAGTGTTTGTTGGGTAAGTGACTGGTGGTTGTCTCGGAAATAGCGCCTCTACTACCGAGTTTAACTAGACAAGATCAACTGGCAGCGGTCGTCTACATAGTCTTTTTATGACTATTTTGAACGCCGATCCAAATGGTTACAATTCGGCATCATTGCAAAGGTCTTTTCAGCTCAGGTTCTTGCTATTTTCTATTGTTTTCGGGAGTTTGCGTGTCTTGTTCTTCTAGATAGAGATTTAAGTTGGGTCTGCCACGTGAGCGTTTCAGCAGTCTCCTCGCTGAAATATACTCTCTTTTGGCCGCCGCTATGTCCGGATTCCACCAATAGACTAGGTTTAGTTTGGTGTTACCAGCGCGTCTCCTTGACATAGATGCGTCAAATCCGTGCCGCTTGGTTGCCGGTCGGTTTTCACAATTTTGACTGCCACCTGGAGTAATTATGTGTTTGACAACCATTATACTCTTTATTTGCATTTTATGCCTACTGCCAGGTTGATGCTATTTGTTGGCCAGCATCCGGCTTTGATAACTGCCGGCCGATTCGGCTCAGACGCAGACCACTACACCATTCAGTATGAGACAGACGACGTATAGTGGATTTCCGTCTTCTCATCTTGGCCAGTCTCCCGTCGGATGAATTGGGGCTGTTACCAGGGACGCCGCGTGGGGGGGTTGAGCTACTTGAGAGTGGCCATGTTTGGATCGCGCTGGACTTTCCCATGTTAAAGCCGGTCAGACACTTTGCCATACTGGCCTCAATCTTGAATATTTGATAATTTCCTATTTATATTATTTTAGAAATATTTTTATTAAATATATAAAAAAGTTAATTAAATTAAAAAAAAAAAATTTTTGCTTTTAAGTTTTATTATAAATAATAAATAATTTAGTCAATGTATTTTTTAGCCCCTTTGCCTTTTTGTAAAAAATAAGCAAAGCGGAGCTATTGGAAATGTGCAAAATCGAAAAGTATATAACAGGTAGAAATAATCATCGGACACCCCATAAAGTATATATATTCTTGATCAGGACGATAAGACGAGTCGATCTAGCCCTGTCCGTCCGTCCGTCTGTCCGTCTGTATGAAGAGCTAGTGCAACCAAACTTGAAATCTAGATTCGTTATTTTTTTATTATTATTATTATTTTTTATTTCTTTTTGGCACACATCATAACTAGATTTTTCCTGATCTATGTTGAAAATCTGGGTAAGATTGATCAAAAAACTCTGAAACTATAAATCATTAAATGTGGTGTATTGGGCCCGGGGGAGCTTAGTAGTGCGCGCAAAATAAGAGCAAGAGAAACGAAATTTGGAATCTAAATTCGTTGTGTTCGTACGATATACAACTTTGTTTTAGATTTTCAAATTTCCTCCCCTGACCCCCGCAATTTGAAAAAATCGATTATAAGGCACAATTTGCAACCGATCCAATTTCTTTTTGGCACATATATTTTTTAAAGTATTATTGATCTTTGAACAATATTTATTATTGAAGATTGAAAAATAAACACGGAAGTTATACGACATTAAGTAGCGCCCAATAGAGCGCGGAGGCTAAAAGGCTTAAAGTACGTGCAGAACTGTGTATATGTGTGAGTATGTGTATGTATGACTGTAAATGTAGGCAACGAGGCTCTCGTAGTCGGGTACACTCGACTACATATTTCTTACTTGTTTTTATTTAGTATGGTTATGAGTTACAATTGTTCGATTTTGTTTTAGACTTTTGAATTTCTTCCCTTGACCCCCGTAATACAAAACAAGTGAAATGTCTGTAGTCGAGTTAGCCCGACTACATGAGCCCCTGTGCCTACATAACACGTCGTGCAATAATGCCAAAATTCGTTTTTATTCATCAACATAGTTCCCTTTTAGGGAGATACATTCATTCCAAAGCTTTTCCAATCTTTCGATGCCGCTTTTGTAATACGATTTTTCTTTGCCTTCGAAATAGGTCTCAGTTTCGGCAATTTCTTATTCATTTGAGCTAAATCTCTTACCACGGAGCATCTTTTTGAGGTCTGCGAAGATCCAGTAGTCGCTGGGGGCCAGATCTGGTGAATACGGTGGGTGCGGCAGCAATTCGTAGCCCAAATCATGCAATTTTGACATCGTTTTCATCAACTTGTGGCACGGTGCATTGTCTTGGTGGAACAAAACTTTTTTCTTCGCCATATGAGGCCGGTTCTTTGCGATTTCGTCTTTCAAACGCTCCAATAACGCTATATAATAGTCGCTGTTGATGATCTGCCCCTTCTGGAGATAGTCGATGAATATTATTCCTTGCGCATCCCAAAATACAGACGCCATAACCTTTCCAGCCGTCTGTTGCGTTTTCGGACGCTTTGGGCGGCTTTCACCGGCTGCACGCCACTCAGAAGACTGCCGATTTGACTCTGGAGTGAAATGGTGGATCCATGTTTCATCCATTGTGATGTACCGACGCAAAAACTCCGACTTATTGCGAGTAAACATGTCCAAACAGCTCTTTGAATCATCAATTCGTTGTTGTTTTTGCTCAGGTGTGAGCAAACGCGGCACCCATTTGGAAATTCCTTTTTCATACCCAAATGTTCGTTTATTATAGTGTGTACACTGCCTGTTAATATCTTTAGAATGTCAGCAATATCCCTCACTTTCACTTTACGGTCGGACATAATGGTTTTCAGTGTTTTTTCAACGTTTTCCGGAATAACAGCGTCATTTGGCCGTCCAGTAGATGGAATGTCATCGGTGTCTGTACGACCACGTTTGAATTCGGCATACCAATAACAAATGGTTATTTTTGATGAAGCAGAGTCCAAATAGTGTTTTTCAAGCCATTCCTGGCATTGAACAGTATTTTTTTTTCATTAAAAAACAATGGTAAATCAGCACACGGAATTGCTTTGAATTCATTCTTTTTGAAAACTGAAAAGTAGCGTCAGTGAAAGCACTCTAACTTGTAAACAAATGGTCGGATTATTATTATTATTATTAGATGGCCTTAACACCCTCACGGGGGTACAGCCTGATGCACTATTTCCCTCCACGCGGTTCTGTCCTGGGCGCGCGTCCTCCAGTTGGCGATACCAAGCGTCACTAGGGCTTCCGTCACTTGGTCACGCCACCTTAGCCGGGGTCTTCCCCCTCCTACGTTGTCCACTAACTACCGCATCAAACACCCTACGAGCTGGAGCTTGTTCTTCCATACGGGCAACATGACCTAGCCAGCGAAGTCTCATAATGAGAATTCGCTTGAACACATCAATGTCCCCATAGAGCTCATACAACTCGTCATTCCATCTGATGCGGTATGTACCGCTGACGGATGTTGGGCCATAAATCTTCCGGAGGATTTTTCTCTCGAACACTCCAAGAGCAGCTGCATCCATTTGTGTAACTGTCCAGGCTTCTGCTCTATACAGAAGCACTGCTTAGCGTGACCGTTGCATCTGTGACCAGGATTCCGTCATCATCCCTGCAGATTAGCTGGATTAACATATGATTTTGACAGTAAGCCCAAAAAGGTTGCCACCTTCGAAAAAAAAGAAAAAATATTGATTTAGTATTAGTGCTGACATCTATGTGTCAGTCACACGCATTATTTCACGACGTGCTACACAGCAATACACACACATACACACAGTTCTTCACGTACTATAAGCCATTGCGCGCGCCTAATAACCCCCGCGCTCTGTAGCGAGATTCTTAATGATGAATAACTTCCGTGTTTTTTTATCTAATCTTAACGAAATTCACAACGTAGATCAAAAATGATCTAATTATTATTTGTGCAAAAAAATGTAATCGGTTGAAAATTGTGCTTAATAATCGTTTTTTCATATTGCGGTGGTCAGGGGAGGAAATGCAAAAATCTAAAACAAACTCGTATAGCGTACGAAAATAACAAATATAGGTTTTAAATTTGGTTGCTCTACCTCTTATAATCTCTGAGAAACCGTCCTGATTAAAAATATAATTACTTTATGGGGTCTCCGATGATTATTTCTATGTATTACATACTTTTGGACTTTGCACATTTCCAAGAGCTTCTTCTTTGCTATTTCCAATAGCTTTGCTCTTTTTTTACAAAAAGGCAAAGGGGCTAAAAAACTCGGAAGTTATTCAACAGTAACTATCGCGTTATGGCTAAAAAGCGCGCACAATGGCTTAAGATACGTGTAGAACTATGTGTATGTGTGCGGGCTTTTTTATGTATAGGATTGAAAGCCTTTAAAGCCGAAAAGTGTGGGCCTTGCACCCACTAAAACCTGACCCTACTCTCCGTTTTCCCTCCCGCGGAACTTATCCGCTAGGTATTACTTCACGTGGGGGAGATGGCATGAAGGCCTCTTCTAGATTCTCATCTAGAGTTTGACTTCTATACTGAATTATGCTTGCGCTGTCTTTCAGCGCGTCGCAGGAATTTAAGGACTGCTGCACATGTGTGGCTAACTTTTAACTAATTGTTTTGCGAACTGAGCAGGATATCTAATAGGTCAGTGACTATGAAAGGTCTCCCAGTGCTAAGGCTCAGTTCTTCTCGTTCAGCAGTAAAACGTGGACAGACTAAAAAGACATGTTCTGCGTCTTCTATGGTCCGCGTACAGTGTGTGAAAAACGGATCCGTTTCGTGTTTAAACCTATATAAATAGGATTTAAAGCACCCGTGTCCAGTCAGTAGTTGCGTCAAGTAGTATTCAGTCTGGCCATGTCTCGTATCAACCCATCTGTCTATGTATGGGATGATACGTCTTGTCTGGCTGCCGCTCCCATTTTGTTGCCAGCGTTCCTGCCATTGCAACATCGTTGACTGCGTATTTTCAATGGCGTGCGCTCTTGCCTCATTCGCGAGCAGGTCGAGGGAGATCATTCCTCGTAGGACTAATGCGGCGTCCTCGGATACTGTGCGGTAGGCACTCAACATGCGCAGTACGCAGCAGCGGTAGAAGCCTATACAAGATCGTGCAAATGATTTGACGACCATTGCTGGAGACCATATTTGACCAGCGTACAGCAAGATGGATCGTACCACCGAAGGGTTAAGCACCCTGCTCTTGTGCCGTGGACCTCCAATGCTTGCCATAATGTCATCGAGCGCTGCTGATGCTCTAGCAGCCTTGTCTGCAGCGTATTCCAGGTGGATTTTTAGGATAGTCTGTGGTCCAACTTCGCTCCAAGGTATAGAATGGACGGCTTGGAGGAGATTTGGCACCCTGCCACATGAATGGTAGCGGACTCTTCTTTCTTCCTGTTGCTTACGAGAACCGCTTCAGTCTTGTGGGCAGCTAAGGTTAGCGAGCTATCCTCGAGCCACGCCGCGACCTGCCTGATGCACGCGTTGGTAATTTCCTCCACCTCGTGCAACTCCTTTGCCACTGCCACAATGGCAATATCGTCTGCGAAACCAACGATACGGGTCCCCCGAGGTGTCAAGAGGCGCAGGACTGCGTTGTACATGACGTTCCAGAGCATCGGTCCCAGGACCAATCCCTGTGGGACGCCTCCTGTAACTTGGTAGTGCATCCTACTGTCAGCGGTACCGTAGAGTAGCACTCTACCGCGAAAGTAGCTGCACACCAAGTTAATGATGTACTCGGGGATGTCTAGGCGCCGTAATGCACCGACGATCATTCTTCCAGCCCTCCAATGCGTACCTTCGATAGCCTTACTGGCCATAGATAACACTGCGTAGATGGCATCGGTGGTACTCCTGCCTTTTCGGAATCCGAATTGCCAGTTCGAAACTCCTTCCCGTTCACCAATTTCTACCTCGAGTCGGTTGCAAATGACCCGCTCGAAGAGCTTCCCGACGACATCCAACATACAGAGTGGTCTGTACGAGGATGGGTCTTCCGCCGCTTTTTCGCCTTTACGAATCAGCACAAGTCGCTGCCGCTTCCATATGTTAGGGAAGGTTCTCTCGGTTAGGCATTTGTTGAATAGTTCCAAAAAGATGGTGGGTTGTGCCTCCGCCACAAGCTTTATCATACGTGGGTGGATGCCGTCCGGCCCAGGTGCTTTATTGGCCTTAATCGCCTTTGCTATCCGCAGAATTTCCGCATCCGTTTTGAGCACTGTAGAGCATGGAGTGATTTGCGGTAGCGTGGCTGTTGGGTGCATCGGGAACAGCGTTTGAACTATGTTCAGTAATTGCTGTGGGTCCGACAGCATTGGGCGTGTTCTATGTTTCCCCATGACCACTCTGTGTGCGGTTCCAAAAGGCTGGGCATCAGCTTCCTCGCATAGTTCACTCCAACAGCGGGCCTTGCTTGCTCTTATGACCTTAGTGAGTCCGGCTCTTCTGTCACTATACGCTTCAAGAGCCTGCGAAGTGGGGTCTTCCTCGCGCGCGTTTGAGGTGCCTTCGCGCCAAGATGTAGCTTCCTCGTTTGCGTGGTGGTTGCTGTGCGTATAGACCCGGGAGACCATCCATTTTGCTCTCCTGGCTAGGGTGTGGCTGGCAAACGTGAGGTCGATCACTGATTCCCTCCCCGCCTTGCTAAAAGTGTGACTGTTGCCCAGGTTGAGCAGAGATACGTTTAGCATAGCCAACGCATCCAGCAGGATGGAGTCGTCCACGTAATCCACCACTCTATTGCCCAGGCATTGAAATCACCTGCGATGAGCACAGGGAACCATCCCATCGCATCACTAGCAATTTCGTCTACTAGCTCCGCGAACTCCACCGTGGAGGTACTTAGCGCTATATAGCAGCTATTGACGTGGATGCCGTACACCTTTGCACTTACATAGCCCCCAGCAGCACCCACATGTGCTGCTCCTGCACTTGGGTTTTGCGCCCAGCTCCCGTCCTGCCGTGGCCTGTAGGGCTCACTAAAGATGGCCAGGTCCGCGTCCAGATCTCGAACGGCTTGCTGGAGCAGGTCTTGAGCCGCTCTGCAGTGGTTTAGATTTATTTGAATAAATTTAATTTTGATGCAGTGGGAGAGCCTTCGCGTAGTGCGGACACGCTCTGCTGAGCGTATGGTGCGCCACACTTCCTTCGCCAGTTCGAGTGCACAATATGCATTTGGCCTCCAATTTGCATTCATTAATTGAGTGCCCGTCCCCACCACAGTTCAAGCACTTCCTAGAGGCATCGATCTTGTTTTTGCACCTTACTGCAATGTGGCTTAACTCCAGACATTTGGAGCATAACCTTCGCTCCACCTTGTTCGGGATTCGGCATACTGCCCAACCAATGCGCAGGTTTTCTGCCGCGATCAGCGGTTCGGCGACTCTCCTTGGCGAAACCATGGAAGCGATCTGCGTTCCACTATATCCCTTACGGAGCTTGGGGGCTGCTTCAGCAGGCAAGTCCTCGTCCAGCTTCGTAAGCACTGCTGGCAGGACTTCCTTCCGGGCGTCGCCTGATACCGGCCCGTACCCTTTCTGTAAGCGCCAGTTGCTGGCTCATCTCCAGCCGTACGTAGGTGATCTACAACCGACCTTTGTAGGCTCAGCATCTTCGCCAGGTTGTCTTTCATGCCCTGGTTAACGTGGTGTACCACCGGCTTCCTCTCGGTTACCAGGAAGACAAGGTCTTCCAAAAGCTGTCCGACCTCCGCCATCTGTGACAGAGGCGATGGGGGCTGATCCCTTGGCTTCTTTGGAGGTGTTTTCCGGTCAGGTCCATCTGGATCTCTGCTCCTTTTCGGAGTATCGTGCTTGTGGTGGACATGCCGGCTTACATTGCCGGGCTGTTCCCGTTCCAGTCTGTGGGGACCGACCTATTTTACTTGTAGCTTGGTCCGCTGCGCCGGCCAAGTAAGCCACCGTCGCAGTAGTGTTAGGGTGGATGGGTGTTGGGGCCTTCAGAATCCGTGCCTCGTCGTGGTTTGTTCCAAGGGTGGATTTTCACAATAGTGACTGCCACCTGCAGTAATAGTGTTATTTACAACAATTCTTCCGTCTTGTGTATTTTATACCTTCTGCCAGGTTTGTGCTGCTCCAACTCGCACTGGGTATTGTAATGGCTGCCGGTCGATACGACGCAGACGCAGACCAGTATGCCGCTCACTATGAGACAGACGCGTACTGGGTTTTCCGCCGCGCGTTTTAATTTACTTTCCCCGCGGGATCACCGCAAAGTATTACTTTGCGGGGAAGGGTTGCCCAAATTAGGCACTCTCCGCCACACGTTGCTCCTTTTCGTATCGCTTCAGATCACTCTGGATACTTGTTATTAGCTGGTTGATGCTCACCCACTGCTTATTGCTCTCCATCATGAATGCTATCAGTCCCGCAACTGTTGGCAGATCTCCTCGTTTATCATCGTATCTGGTGCAATGATACAACACATGCTCCGGGTCTTCTGTGCTCTTCGGACAGGTTGGACAATCGGAGATATTTTCGTGCCTGAACCTGTACAGATACTTCCTATAGCCAGCATGGCCTGTCAGGAATTGGGTCAGGTGGAAGTTGGTCCCTGCTTCCCACCTCGCTTGCCATGTACCCACAGAGTTTTGTCTCTCCATCCTCCGAATAGTCTCTACGGGTATTGTGTTCCCGTTTTGTGTGCGCTTCTTGTGTATTGCTTGAATTTCACTTGCTAGTATGTCCACTTGGATCATACCTGCTAGGACAAATGCAGCGTCCTCGGAAACAGTTCTGAATCCGAATACCACCCGTTGTGTTGCCAACCTCTACGGCGTCGTCAATTTCCGTGCCAGGCACTTGTTTTTGCTACTGCTGATGCTCATATGGGTGCATCATATAGCAATATTGAGACAAGTACGCTCGCCATAAGTAGACGTGTTCCAGGTTTCCGTCCGCCAATGTTGGGAAGCATCCTTTAGAGAGCCCCCTGTATTTTCGACGCCTTTTTATTCATGTGTGGATGGAAGCTTGGTATACCAATTCTAAGAATAGCATATTTAATGCTCGCCCATCTCGCCGAGTTAAAGGCATTTCGTATATCCAGAGTCACAACAGCACAGTACTTTTTGAATCCTCCTCGCCACCACACACCATCGATTGAATTACTGGCGATATTGACAACTGCCATTATAGCGTCTACTGTTGATCTTCCCTTGCGAAATCCATCCTGCGACTCCGATAGCGCTTTCCTTTCTTCTATAACAGTCAACAGCCTATTTTAGATGATTTTTTCTAGGACCTTCCCAATCGTGTCCAGCAGACAGATTGGCCGGTATCCTGATGGTTCCTCTATGGGTTTATTTCCTTTGGTAAGAAGGATAAGGCGCTGCCGTTTCCATTGCTTGGGTAAAAATCCTTCTACTAGACATTTATTGTACGTTTCCGCATACAAAGCTGTTGTAGTAAAAATGGCGAACTTGAGAGGCCTATTGGGAATGCCATCTGGGCCGGGAGCTTTCATACCACCGAATTGCTTGGCTTCTGCAATTACCTCTTCTTCGCATATCGGATGCCATGGCTCATAGTCAACGTCGGGGGTTCTTTTCCTGTATTTGCGTATGCTGAGAGAATAGCGCCGTAACTATATTTCTCAAAAGTTTTGGGCAAGTCACTCTTGACGTCTCCTGGCTTCTAATTCTCTTCGTGACTACCTTATAGGCAGTACTCTAGGTATCAACATTTGCATCCTCGCATATGCTTCTAAAGCACTCGGCTTTTTTGGTTTTTATTGCCTGCATAAGCGCTTGCTTGGCCAGCCTAAGATCTTAAAGCCACGTACCAAAGCCGGGACGGCATCGGGCTCTTTGACAGAGTCGCCTTGCTCGCAGACACGTCTTCCTGAGTTGGTTTATGTTCTCAGTCCACCAATAGCAGGGTGTCCCGCGCATGCATGGTTTGCGACTGGGCATAGTTGTGTTGCACGCATCGACTAGCCTCGCAGATAAATTTTTTGCGGTGTCCTCTGCTGCGCTTACCGGGTTCCACCGACTTTGTACGAGAAAGGCTTTGAATATCGCGGTGTCAAAACAGCTGTCTTTCCACTTCGCTCCGCTTACGATTGGCCGTTGGGCTCTACGCTTTTTCCCACCGATTTCAAAGAAGACCGCTTTATGGTCGTTAGACGTGAACTCTTTGCTTACCTTGCAGACAGTTTTTCTGCATATTGAGGGGCTCAGAAATGTGAGATCAATGATAGATCCCCTTCCGGCCTTCCAGTAAGTGAATTTATCGCCGGTATTTGCTACTCCTAGCTCAATCGCTGCGAATTGTTCCAACAAGATGGATCCTCTGGGTCTCGCCTCTTTGCTGCCCCATTCGATAGCCCACGTGTTAAAGTCGCCTGCAATCACTATTAATGCACGGCCTCGAGCGTCTTCCGTGATGTTCGACAGCATTTGTTTAAACTTTTCCAGATCCCAGCTTGGCAGAGCGTAACAGCTATATAACGCTATTGCCATCATCTTTACTCGTACGAATCCCTCCTGTTTTGATACATCAAATAGCGGCTTTCTTGCATATACTGGCGGCCCACCCACTTCCTGGAATCGGATTATAAGGCTCGCACAGAAGGACGACGTCAGTGTTGTGTTTTTTGACGGTTTGCCTCAAGAGGGACTGTACCGCATAGCAGTGGTTAAGGCTTAACTGGATGCACTTCATAGTGATTTTTTGGAAAGAGCGCAACATTTTGTGATGCTTACTCGTTCCCGGAGACGACAACTTGAATAGCCCATATTAAGTGTGCCAATCTGCAATGATTTCTTTGCACTCTCTGCAGACAGCCTTATAGTGGCAGTTTAGGTTTCGCCATACGCCTTTCGCAAGGTGATGATCTCTGCAGCAACTCTAGAGCATTTAAGACATCATCTGTTGTGGTGATCTCATCCAAATCGTTGCACTCTATAGTTACGCGGTGGTTTAGCGATCGCACAGCAGATTAATCACCCAAGGTCTCGTTTACAAGGGTCATAAAGACAGCTGTCTGTTCTCCAGATTTATTCAGCTTCAGCAAGAGTTCGCCTTTCTGGGTTCTCCGTATTTTAGAAACGGCATCTCCAAGTGCTTTGAGTTTTGCTTCTGCTCTCACCTTCCGGAGAATGTCAAAGTAGCTGAGCTCGCCCTTTGCTGATATAACAATTGCATCAGATCTTGGCTCGTTATGCACCTTCGTCGGCTTCTTTTTAATCGTCGTCTGCCATTCCGGGTCCTTGTCCTCATTTGGCGCCTGTGTTTCCACATTCACCGAAGAGTTTGCTACTGTCTCTAATTGCTCCTCTGTCTGCGCCGTTTTTTCGTTTAGTGCGTGGCGTAGGAGCCTTACTGGGCTGCTTCCTCTTCGAATCCTCTATTGTTCGAAACAGTGGTGAAGTTTGAGAAGATTGGTTTGCACGGATCACCTTCTTTGCAGTGTTGTCGTGTATCTGAATGGCTACCAGCTCGTATAATACTTTAGCCTGCTCGACGGCATCACGCATTTCCTCATTGATAGACCGCCTATTTTTGATCATCATCGCGTCCACCAGATAATGAATTTGCCGCCCGAGGTCAGCAAAATCCATGTTATTCGACGCTTCCTCTAGAGCCCTCGACACTTGGACAGTGCTTGGTGTGGAGTCGATTGGAGATCTTGCAACTTTTCTGCTTTTAGCAAATGCGTTCTCCGTATAATTAAGTTATGAGGTTTCATTATTATTCATTTTGTTGGGTCCCAACTCTTAATCTGTTATCCATGATCGATGTGCAGTCGCGTATAAAATACCATGGTTATCTTTGAAAGCAGGGAGGCCATGCAAGGATTGACTCACGACTTTATGAGTACGTGAGTTCAGAGCCGGAACCGCGTTAGTCGGGAGAAACTCAACCGAGCCTGCACCGCTAACTTAATGGTGACGATACAAGGAGCGTGTTTTGGATCGTCTTCGATTTTTTTCCTATTCAAAAAATGGATCAAAGAACCTGTATCACATTGGGCCTCTTCAGTTTAGGGAACAAAAGAAAGTCACAGGGGGCCAGATCTGGGGAATACGGTGGCTGCGGCATTATTAGTGTGTTGTTTTTGGCCAAAAACTCACGCACAAGCGACGCTGTTTTTGGTCGCAATTGAGCAATTTTGGTACGAATTTCGCGGCAACCCATCTCATGCCCAAATTATTAATAAATATCGAATGGCACAAGCCAATCGATATGTTTAGGTCCTCAGCAACTTCTCTAACGGTGATTCGACGATTGGCCAATACCATTTTCTCCACATCATTAATTTTTTCGTCTGTTGTGAAGTGCTCCAGCGTCCGGCACGCTTTTCGTCGATCACATATTCTCGGCCTTCTGCGAACATTTTGTACCACCGATAAACGTTACTTTGGTCCAAGGTAGCTTCTGCATATGCCACAGTCAACATTCGGAATGCATCCACGCACTTAATTTCGTTTTCCACACAAAATTTGATACAGGTTCTTTGATCCATTTTTTTGAATATGAAAAAATCTAAGACGATCCAAAACACGTGCAAGCAAAGTAGCTGTCAACAATTAAGTGAACATTCAAAATGGCGGAGCTTGTCGTCATAAGTGAGAGACATGAGCACCAACATAACGCCACAAAAAAATCGAAATTCGAATATACATAACCCGCGAAAATTAAAAATTCGCGATACTTTTTGAACAAACCTCGTACTAAGGCATTCTTATCCAAATCAATGGCGGCGACTGGCACATACAGCCCACCAGGGGCAGCTCTCTTAGTAGCAACTTCCCCTTGACATATTAGTCGCCTTTTACGACAAGTAATGCAGGCTGAGGTGGTATTCTACGACCGCTCACCACACGGTGGATGTGTGCGTATGTGTGTATGGATGTGTATGTAGGCAAAGAGACTCTCGTAGTCGGGTACACTCGACTACAGATTTCTTACTTGTTGATATTTGCCAACTAACTTTTTCAAGGTTTTTATTTTCTTGCTATTCTTTGTGCAATCTGATAAGTATAGCGTACATTGTACTTGGCGGAAGTAAATCGCATAAAAGAGAAGCAGGACTATGATGCGACTAACAACGTTAATAAACTGGATAAGCTCACCACACAGGTAAGTTACTTTATTATTTAAATCTTATGCCCTTATCTGTTGATGTCAAAAGATTGTATTTGGCATATGATATTACTATTATTATTATTTGGTCGTAATACTCCTAAGGGGGTACAGCTAGTTGCAAAATTTCGTTTCACGTTGCTACATTATCCACCAATTACCGCACCAAATTTACTTTACGAGCTGGAGCTTCTTTTTCGATACGAGCGACATGACCCAGGCAGCGAAATGTCATAATGTGAATTCGCTTCACTACATCAGTGTCCCGCAGAGCTCATACTGCTCATCATTCCATCTAATACGAAGTGTGTTGTTAACACTTTCGAAGGATTATTCTCTCCGTTTGTATAACTGTCTAGGCTTCTTCTCTATACATAGAGAAGCACTAGAAGGATGAGCGTTTAGTAAAGCGTTGTTTTTATTCGGTGACAGAGGGCTCTGCTGTTAAACTGCCTTTTGAGCCCTAAGTAACACCTATGTGCAGATGTAATATTTCTTTTAACCTCTAGGCTAACATTATTATTGCCTGTCATAGTGAAGCCGAGATATATAAGTTCCTAGCCTCAAAGGTCTCGCGTTTTTCTGCTGTCTTCACCAGATTAACATGAAGCCCTACTTTAAATAATTATTTTTTAATAGTGCCAAAAGCTCCCGTCACATCTCGCTTGGTACGTCCAATAATATATATCATCAGCATCTGCAAGCAGCTGGACACATCTGTTTGTCAGAATCGTGCGAATCCGATGTACGCCAGTAATACTTTCCATATTACTTTCCATCAATAGATTGAAAAAAACACAAGTCACCCTGTCTTAGACCACGCTTGCTGAGCTGCTGGTGTCATTCGCTTCGCTCGAATTCCAAGCTCAGACATGGCAGCATATAAGCGCTCTCGCCGTGGGCTATCAAAAGCGGCCTTGTAGTTGACAAAAAGGTGGTAAGTGTCGATCTGGCTCTCATGCGACTTCTCCAGGATCTGGCGCAGTGTGAATAGCTGGTCAACAGTGGACCTGCCAGGTCTGAAACCACACTGATAAGGTCCAATCAGTGCTTCAGCAAATGATTTCAACCTTTTACACAATACGCATAAAACTGATGCAACGGTTATTGCTTTCCACAACCCATATATTGCGTAGGAGTTGGTGAATACACCTTATCTGCTCTTCGCCTCCAGCCCTGAACAAATCATCAGCGCCTACTGCTTTATTGATCTTCTTCTGTATTGCGCTTCGACTTCATCATTGCTGGGGACTGGTATAGTAACATAGTCGTTGATTGGAAATTTTGGATCACTCTCTCCTGTGTTAACATACAAGTCATCGCCCTCCAAAAGAGTTGAGAAGTGGTTTCTCCATAACCTTAGAGTGACCAGGTTTCCGTCATTATTTCTGCACGCCAGCCTTCTGGTTTTTTATTCTTAGGTTAATCGATTAACGCCCTGCTAAAATTCTCGGGCATCATTCCCGCTTCTGCTACATTTCATTCTCTCACACTACTACTAAACCACCGTCCGTCCGTCCGTCCGTATAAACGCCTCTTTCTCAGAGACTATAAGAGCTAGAGCAACCAAATTTTAAACATAGATTTATCATTTTCGTACGCTGTACAAGTTTGTTCTTGATTTTTCAATTTCCTCCCCTGACCACCGCGATTCGAAAAAATCGATTATTAAGCACAATTCTCAACCGATCAAATTTATTTTTGGCACACATCATAATTAGGCCATTCTTGATCGATGATGTGATTCTGGGTAAGATTGATCAAAAAACTCGGAAGTTATACATAATCAAAAGTGGCGTTATTGGCCCCGGGGGGGTATAGTAGTGCACGCAAAATAAGAGCTAGAGCAACGAAATTTGGATTATAGATTTGCTCTGTTAGTACGCTATACAAGTTTGTTTTGGATTTTCGAATTTCCTCCCCTGACCCTTGCAAATCAAAAAAATCGATTATAAGACACAATTTTCAACCGATCAATTCTTTTTTGCACACGTACTAATAAGACCATTCCTGATCTACATTGTACATTTCGTTAAGATTAAACAATAAACACGGAAGTTATACAACATTAGGCACCGCGCTATAGAGCGCGGGCGGCTAAAAGGAGCAATGTAAGTACATACAAAACTATGTGTATATGTGCCGATTTGTTGCTTTATCTCCTGTTCGGAGAGACACCAGACGCTATCCGGTTTCTATATCATTACAGCTCTTTTTCTAGGACGCTTTCGTGGCGGGTGACTTCCTAGAGAGTGTTAGTGGGTTGCCTGGTTCAAGTTTACCTAGGAATTCCACAAGTGCGCTTTTTTTAAGTAATTGGAGTAGATCTTTTAGACGTTTAGCTGCTTTATTTTTTTTTTTTAAACTTGGCTTTAATTCTTGTATCTTATCTTTTGAGTCTAACAAGATGTAGTACAATTCTTAAATTCTATATTATGTACCTGTTTCGCCTGTAACTGGGATGTAGTGCATGGGCCCCTAAATAATGTTCGCTGAGTTGGCATATCGTTACGACGAAGACGGGACCGGTCAAATTCTCGCAATAAGTCTCTTGCGAGGTGGTTTGGGTGGGCACGGAGCTTGTTTTGATATCTAGCTATAAATTGCACTATAACGTCTCTGACGGGTGGGATGTTAAGATTCTTGTGGATGTGCTCGTTCCGAACATACCACGGTGCCCCGGTGATAGTTCTAAGAATCTTAGATTGCGCCCTTTGCATGATGTCGATGTTGCTGTGACTGGCAGTCCCCCACAGCTCGTAGCCATAAGTCCATATTGGCTTCAAAACTGTATTGTACAGTAAGACCATGTAGTCAAAGCTAAGGGGAGAATGTTAGCTGATGAGCCAGTAGAGATTGTTGGCCCTTAGATTTCGAGATGTTCTTTTTTTCTCTATATGCCTGCGCCAGGTAAGCCGTCTGTCGAGGTGTACACCGAGAGAAGTACATCCGCTGATTTTGGGATTGCAATGCCGTTAAGTGAGGGCGAAGGACAGTCTTGTCTGTTAAGGGTGGAAGGTAACGTGCTTGCTTTTCTGCTCGTTAACTTTTATGCGCCAGCCAGACTGCCAACTCTCGATATCAGTCAGATAGGAGATTAGTTGTTCTGTTGCTCGTGAAGAACATTTGCAGCAACTGATGATGGCGGTGTCATCGGCGAATGCTTTTAGGAATGTCTGCTGTGTAGAGTAAATATAGTGTAGGACCAAGTACACCGCCTTGAGAAACTCCAGTTTTTCTGGTGTGGAATTCAAACATCGCCGAAGTGCATCGCACATAGAATGTTCTGTTGTAGAGGTACGATTCTAAAAGGTTGTGAGTGCACTTTGGGTGCATTGTTTTAATTTTGAACATTAAGCCATCTAGCCAGATCAATATTCTCGGTATTCAATTGCCGTGCGAATAGTTGATGTAATTCGGTTGACTTTTTTGCTGTGGCTATACAGGTATGTCATAATGTACCCCAGTAGGCATTTTTCAAAAAGTTTCGGTAGGCACGATAGAAGGCTAATAGGTCTATATGATGCGGGAACCGTGTGATCCTTCAAGATTATGATTGATGCTTTACAACTGTCTGGAGAGTAACCGAGTTTGGTTATCGCGTTAAACAACAAGCAGATGTTGTGAGCTGCGCATTAAGAGAGGTCAATAATTATTTTTTGTTTTATTTGGTCGTTTCCTGGTGACTTCTTGGGTTGCAGTTGTTCTTTTATTATTTTAGTTATAACGTGCGGACTAAACGAGATTAAAGAATGCGTACTCTGGTTGTCATCGGGTAGCTGCGGTAGTGCATATGCATTCGTTGCAGGATTTGGTTGGAATACGTTTTGTAGATGCGTGGCAAATACAGATTCTCTGTTTTTGTCGCTGCGTGCCCACTCACCTGCAGAGTTTCAGATTGGCCTAATAGCTTCTACCGGTGGGTGTAGTGTTGGGTGAGCTTTCCATAATGGGTATTTGGTGCTAGAGGGAGATAATTTATCTATATATCGGCGTTAGCTACAGTCCTCTTCTTGTTTTAATGCGTAAGATAATCTTTGAGAGGCTTCTCTAAGATTATGTTTAGCGGATAGCGATCTATGGGACTGCCATTCTCGTCTTAAGCGGCGTTTTTCTTTAACTAGCTGCTCTAAATATGCATTCGACCGTTTTTGTCTAGGCGGTGAGTTTGAAGATTTGGGAGTTGCATTGCGTACGGCCGTAGCGAGAACATTCTCTGGATGGTGAATAACATGGTCCACGTCGTCTGTGCTTTGGAGCCTTGGGTTGAGCACGATGTGTGACCTAACGTATTTTTAGCCCCTTTTTTTGTGTTTAATAAACGTTTTTTTTTCGAATTGCGGTGGTCAGGGGAGGAAATTGAAAAGTCAAAAACAAACTTGTATAGCGTACGAAAATTATAAATCTATGTTAAAAATTTGGTTGCTCTAGCTCTTATAGTCTCTGAGAAACAGGCGTTCATACGGCCGGACAGACGGACAGACAGACGGACAGGGCTAGATCGACTCGTCTTGATGGACAGAGGGATGGACGGACGGACGGTTGGACGGACGGACGGACGGACTGGGCTAGATCGATTCAGCTAGTCGTCCTGATCAACAATATATATACTTTATGGGGTGTCCGATCATTATTTCTATGTGTTACATACTTTCGGATTTTGCACATTTCTAATAGCTCCGCTTTGCTTCTTTTTTACAAAAAGGCAAAGGGGCTAAAAAATCGATTATTAAGCACAATTTTCAACCGATTGAATTTCTTTTGGGCACACATCATAATTTGACCATTCAATTCTTGATCTGTGTTGTAAATCTGGGTAAGATTGATTTAAAAACTCGGAAGTTATATATCATTAGAAGTGGTGTTATGGGTCCCGGGTGGTTTAGTAGTGCGCGCAAAATAAGAGCTACAGCAACGAAATTTGGAATCTAGATTCGTTATGTTCGTACACTATACGAGTTTGTTTTAGATTTATGAATTTCCTCCCCTGACCCCCGCAATTTAAAAAAATCGATTATAAGTTAAAATTTTTAACCGATGAAGTTTCTTTTTTGCACACATTAAGTGGACAATTCCTAATCTACGTTATGAATTTCGTTAAAATTGATTATTAAACAGGGAAGTTATACAACATTAAGTACCGCGCTATAGAGCGTGGGGGCTAAAAGGCGCGCGCAATGTACAAGTACGTGCAGAACTGTGTTTATGTATGAGTATGT